>JAYRBT010000001.1:113656837-113671815 GCA_036023395.1 Myiotriccus ornatus
GAGGACATGTTGCCATTCTTCTCTCCATGGCAATCTGGAGTTATTTTGCAGTTGTTCTGCAGATTGTTAGGAAAAGAAGAATGGCTTTCAGCTCTTCACCTCTCAGCTTTGATCTTGGTGTACTTTACTACTACCTGGAGTTGATGGCAGGGATGGAAAGAGAAGTTTATTTGTGAACTAGTAGAGAAATACATAATTATGCCAGTTCCTTAAAAAAAGGGGGAAAAAAAGACTATTCTTGGTCTATTCACCACCCTGTTCTATGAACAATACACAGCATTACCAACAGCACCATACAATACCTGACTTTTACACAACCCTTCATGTACAGCTCTCCTAAAGTACTTTGCAAAATCAAATGCAGGTTCTCAAATTCTTAAGTAAAATGTGAGTTGGATATTGGTTTTGAGCGAAAAATATTGCTGCATGTCTTTTCAGTACGTGGTTATGGTAAATTCTTTTATATACACATATATTAAAAAATTACTGTGTAAATTTTATTTGCAGTCTCTGAGAGAGTATAAAGATCTGAGAGATTATATATTCCTGTTCCCTACAATCTAGCATGTATTCCTACACAACTTTAAAAAAGTCATTGCTAAAAGCAACCTAAAAAAAAAAAAAAATTTAGGTTCATAATTGGCAGTTCTTCTGCTTCCATCAGTCATTACTAGTGGGACCACAATTCTTTTCTCTACTTCATCCTTCGCAGAGAAATCCTGTCTTCCAATCAGATGTTCCCTTCAGCCTTAAAATTTAGCTGAGGGGAGCTACAAGATTTAGGACTACATCCCAGAAACAAGCTCAGTATAACTTTTCAGGCAAAGGCTGGCATTTTTTAGGGAAAGAAAAAAAAAAAAAGAAAAAATTGACTAGGAAAAAAATCACCTCTTTAAATGATCCTTAGTCAACCTGAGCATTATTCATTAAAAATACCCTCCAACTATGAGTTTGCTCTGTTTGTTGCATTGGCCTCATAATGACTTGCAAATAGACAGTAAGACAGTTCAAATTGACAGTCTAAGCAGACATGCAAGGGGAGAGTAATTAACTGAAATACAGAAAAATTTAGTTAATCCTCTTTTAGTTTATGTCTAAAAATAATTCGAGGGAAATAAGCATCTAACGTGCATTCTGATTCCTTTAGTCTGGGACAATAAATTAAAAAAAAAAAAGAAAAAAAGAAAAAAATTAATAAAGAAAAAAATTAAGTGGAATGAAGAATGGTCATGAGGGAGAGGACAAGTAACCTATGCAGAGCGTGTCCAGACATCAGCAACAAACAGAAGCTGTAGGAAATGCAGGTGTGACAGGGTGCTGGAAGCACATGCAGGATACAGGGATAATCACTGCCAGACCCTGCAAAACTCCCCACTCCTGAAGGCCACTGAAGGCATCACAAAAAGTGGTCTTTACAAAGTGAGAAACAGCCCTTTCTCATTTCCACAGTTTAACCCCCAAAAGGTGAAGGTTTCCTGTTTGACTAAGTACTAAATAGAGGTGCCTTGTGAGAGAAAGACCAAGCTGCCTTTTTTACTGCCTAAAAACAGTTCTGCAAGTTCTGCTTGCTCAAGAGACTCAGACAACAGGCAGATGAAGGTGCTGCCAAAGCAGTGAGGAGAGAGGCTGAAATCACTGTGTCACCACTGAGACTGAGCTGATCAGGTGAATTAAAAGCCGTAATTATGACTCAAGTCTTTTAAAATATTGTTCATAGTTGATGGTGAAGGAGTAAGTCCTAAAGCACTGTTATTCAGGCAGTAGTTACGCTTCCATTGAAGTTACTGGGTAAAAATCTCTTTAATTCTGGTGGTACTGAGCTGAGGTGTACTGATCCCTGTCAATTCACGTCTAATTCTTTAATACTCCCAATGCAGCATTTGGGAGTTGGCAGCAGCGGGGAGCAAACTGCTGCTGCTCTTTTCTGTGCATTGAAATGACAGAGCACTGAGGGGACTGGAGGAGAAGGTTCCTGCACTTTCATGATTGCTACACTTCAATCTTTGGGCTTCAAAACTGGCATCTTCTCCTTTGTGCAGCAGGTCCCTGAGGGAGAGCCACAGGCTTCCGTTCCACGCCTGGTTCTGTCCTTCCCCGTGTTATAAATGGACTCCAAAGCTGACTCTCCTTTACACACTGTGCTTTGAATCCTGTGACTTCCCTTCACAAAAAGCTGCCTGAGCCTTGCAGTAAAATTGCTCCTCAGCTCTCACTCCCGTGCTGCTGATCAGGCAAGGGGAAGGGGAGAGAAACCCTTCTCCGCAGCCCTGCTCTACCCATGCGCTGTCAAACCCCTGCCCACGGCTCTCCACGCAAATGAGCTTCCAGCTGACAATGTGTGTTTTTAATTTAGCTCACATGGTTCTACACGGGCAGGTGAGAAGGGCCCATTTCCCTTTTTCATTTCTTTTTTTTTTTTCCTCCTTTTTTTCCTTCCCCCCTCCTCCCCCCCAGTGCCAGTAGGTGCATTTCATCTTGTAACTCTTACTTTGGATTAAAAAGCTGTTGCCTTTGGCAGTAAAGCAGCACAGCAGGCTGAGGAGAGCAAAGCTTCTTTTCACTGCCGTGTTTGAAACCAGACGAAGTCATCATATTACTTTAACAAGCAGAAATGAATGAAAATGTTTAATAGGATTATGCAAGCATGAGTAGCTGTATAGCTCTGTTCTAACTGCCACAGATCCTGCTCCTTGTGATTCATCCTGCTGGTGGATAACGTGAGCCTCGGTTTTCCACTACCAGCCAAGTTAGGATTTTGCTGCGAAGATCCTTGCAAGGTGAGATCTCTGCAGTGATCTGTTTCCCTCTTTTCAGAACTCTGAGTCCCCAGGCACAGGGCTGAGCCTCAGATCTGGCACCTGGTTTTGTTGCCGCTGAGCATTTCATACCTTACTTACGCTGAAATATCACCGAGTCTTCGCACACAGAATGCGGCGCCACTCCTCTGCTGCGGTAAGTGGGGAATGAAAATCAGCTCCTGGTGGTCCTCCCGTAACTGGCTCTGGATACACGGCCTTGCTGTGCCGCACAGCGTGTCTTTAACTGGTGTGTGTTTCACCCCCCGTGGAGCAATGTGGGTGCTGATTATGGTTTGGTGAAGAAGACTGGAGTTCATCTCTTCTGATGTTGGATGGCTGAGCTTTGTTTGCACTGGAGAAAAAAAGGTGCAGCTGATGTTACCAACCTCATTTCTGGCTCAGCACAGAATGAATTTTCTTCTGATGTTGACTATTTTTCTCTAGTGACTAATTTTTTTCTATAAATTACTTTCACGGTTTTAATTTTATTTTTTTTTTTTTAAGAAATTTCAGAATTGCATAATCAAAGAATAATGGAGGTTACAAAGGAGCTCTTGAGATTTTTGATTCAAAGCAGCAAAACTACAGCAGACTCTTGGGACTGGTCCTGTGCAGGGCTAAGAGTTGAACTTCATGATCCTTGTGTGTCCTTTCCAACTCAGAATATCCTGTGATTCTGTGATTCCTTGGGACCACTTCCAGTCAGGTTTCTGGTATCTTCAAGGATGGAGCACACAACAGCTTTTCTGGGAATATTGTTCCCAGTATTTGACCACCCTCACAATAAAAACACATAATTATTATGTTTAAGTGGAATTTCACGTATTTCAGCCTGTGCCCATTTCCTCTTGCCCTTTGGGCAATACCGAGGTCACAGCATCTTCTCTACAGCTCCTGTCAGCTGCTTTTATACTTTGATAAGAACTCCCCTTGAATATTTTCCAAGCTGAATAGTCCCAGAGTTCTCAATCTTTCTTCATACTCTTGAGTCCAGTAAGTGTCTTTGTGGCCCCTTGCTGGGCTCTCTCCAGTCTGTCCATGTTTCTTGTTCCAGAGAGCCCAGAACTGAACTCCAGCTGTGTCTCAGCAAGTCCTGAGCAGAGGGCAAGGACCTTCTCCACCAATCTGCTTCCACCAGTGGTCTTCCCAACGCAGCCCACGCTGTGTTTGCCCCACAGCCCAAACCTCCTCTGACGTCTGTCACAAGTGACTGTTTTCTGTGATGTTTCCATGTTTATTATCACATTGTTTTTATACAAGGAACCAATTCCAGCAACGAGCTTGACGAGCCCTCGTAGCATTAACAGAGTTTCTCATTCCTCCACTCTGACAGACAGGCCTGACTTCACCCAGACTTGAGGCTTGCCTTGTTAGTGCTGTAATTAGCCCGTGGTGATAAGACCTATCTCTCAGTGCCTCGTTAATGGGGATTTATGGCTTTTGGACCGGACCTGACTCCTGCCTGGCCAGATCAGAGAACAGGTAGAATTAACACACAGCTGTCTGTGTGTGACCACATAGACAGGCCAGAGGTTGTAAATAAATTCGGGAAAGGACAACTAATTGATATTGGACTATTGATTATAATCAAGTCTTTAGCATGCAAATATAGTCTGGATGCTGAATAAAAGCACAATACCCCTGCTAAAAACCCCATCGTTTGAGAAGGGGCAGTGATTTTTGTTAAATGAATTTTTAAAATATGTATTAGGCATGTGGATACATTTGATTTAGTGTTCTTATTTTATCACCTAGTAGTGAATCTCTGAATGATAATTTGCTATGCTATGATTTGGCCTTGTGACTTTTCCTTACCCTCCACCTTTCTTTTTACTCCTTTTATTATAGTTACTTCGAGAGATAGTTACTGAACAGTAATGTATAAGAGCTGTTTTCCTATTAATCACTCATTCCCATTTTTTTTTTTCATCATTACCAGAATAATGGAAAGCCACTTCTGTATAGGTGAGCTCCTGGAGGCTTGTAATCATTTATGGTGTCATTTGAGCCCTAACTAAGAAGCAGGTACAGGTTGTATTAGGGTCATTAGAGGAAACTAAATAAAAAAAATTATATATATTTATGCATTCTCAGTTGTAGAGAGCAAACAATCTGCTTCAGAGAGAGAAGGGTTGGTAGGCACAAGAAACAAAGCTGGCAGGGTGTTTTGGGAAGGCAAGTGAATGCTTAGAAAAGAATTCAGCAAAAGTTACAGACAATCCCTTTCCTAACTAATAAATGACATCATCATGACATCATCGAAGTATTGTGACAGAGCAGGGCCCTGAGAACAGATGGAGCAGAGGAAGGTTTTCATCAATCTTGCAGGATATTTTTCCTTCCACAGGAAAGCGTGAGAGTAAGAATACAGCCTTATGCTGTCATGTATGGATGAACAAGACTTGGGAGCATGAAAACTGCAAGACAGCTTCATATTCAAGGTTCTTACTGGAAAAGGGAAACGTTTGGGATTTTGGTTTCTGTTTTTTTTGTTTGTTTGTTTGGGTTGTGTTTGGTTGGTTTGGTTTTATTTTTCTGGGGGTTTTGTTTTTTTTTTTTTGGTTGGTTGGGTTTTTGTTTGGGTTTTTTTTGTTTATTTTTGCTTTATTAGAGCATTATGAGTGGATGTGCACAAAGTGGGCTTCTGTGACCCACCTTTGATGGATCGTGGTGCTGAAACGTTCGCTTGAGGACTATTTTATCTTGTGAATCTTGGCACCTTTTCCTGCACCTTTCGTGAGACCTTCTTTCACATAGTCAAATGCATTCAGAAGTAAATTTTTTTATTTCCACAGTGCATTGGATGGCAAATTTCTTCTTCTTAAAAAGTGGTCTTAAGCTCATGTTTTCAGACAACTCTGCTGAGAAAGAAATCTATGTACCATTTTGGGATAGGAGGTATTTCTAACAGTGAAACCATGAATCTTCCTAATTTAAAGGATTCATTTGGAGCTGAAAGGCTGTGATTTTTGTCACCAGGAACACACTGGCTTATGTAAAAGCAGGTGCATGTAAGTTTAGCAGTTATATACATTCTACCTTCACTTCCTTGTAGATGAATTCTTGGTTTCCAAAGGTACAGCACATTTTGAGAGCAAGCAGTTATTCAGTTAACTAGCAGTTGCTAATAAAAATAAAAGCAGTGCAGATCTTGCTAGAGATGTTATAATTAATCAGGCACAAAACCAGGCTTTCCATGAAGCCACAGGAATCTCAGTGGGAACAGGTGTTTTAGGGATAGCACTGAAGTTTTTTTCTTAGTATAAAAGAACGTTTCACAGATGATTTCTTCAAAAAAAAAAAAGTGAAGTCATGAAGTTTTATCATCAGATATCATTCACAAGCCTGGTGTTTCTCTGTTTTTTCCCCCAAGAGATATAAATTAAGACATTATCACTGCAGTACTCGTAGATGGATCTCTGCAGCATTGCCTTGCAGAGACGAAATAAATCCGGGCCATTTGGAGAAAACTCGGCATTCCTAACTAATATCAGCTTATCCACAGATAACAATGTGGGATATCATTTGAACCACTTAGTCCCACATTACAAACCCTTAGCAGCCTGAAAATCAGAGTTTTTTGGTTTTGCAGCAGTGTAAATTGCTGTGGTTTGATGGCTTGATTTGTCTGGGTTGACATAAACTGTGAATAAAATCCGCCAATTTTTTCGTGACAATATGATTTTTAGGCTGGTGTTACTGAAGGAATCTGAATGTTCCACACTTCTTGAGGCCAACAGCCTGGACTCCTGCACTGCCCAACATCCAGCAATTAGTGAAATTCTGTGAAAAGTGAACTGTAGCCACAAAAGCTCAGATCTCGCACTGGGGTGAGAAAAAGGCTCTTGTCCCTTCCCTTTCTTTCCTGCAACTTTGCGTGGTTTTCTCAGGGTCCAGGTTAATCCAAACTAATTGTGCTCAAGGACATGGAGCAGGGCAGCTCAGAGCCAATTGTGAATGTGAGTCTGATTTTACAAGCTGGAGGGAAAATGTTTTTTTTTTTCCCTTCATCTCACCACATGGAAACTGTCAGTATTTAAAATTCTTGGTAGAACACTAGGAATGTGATGAGCTGTAAGTGTGAAACTCTTGTTTTCAGATATTTCTTCACTGGAAAAAAAAAAAAAAAAGAGAGAGAGATTCAAAGTCAAGAAAATAGAGGTGTAAAGGAGCTTAAGCCTTCTCAGACTGGAGTGACCTTAATTTCATCCGTGGTCCATGAGAAGACCATGTAAGTGCAAATATAAAACTTTTAACCTATGTACATCACTCTGACTGCTAATAATGAATGCTTTTATTTAGACTGTGGAATTAATTACCCTGGGAAGTCATTAAGGCAGTTCTAAGCCTCATGTTCCAGAGCTGAAGACTATTGTTACTTATGGGAGTTCCTGAGATCTATATGAAGTTTGAACTCTGTGGTGAACCTTGGTATGGTCTTGGCCCTGATGACTTCTATGGGCAGTGAGTTTCATGGCTTAGTAACATGTTGTGTGAGGAAGAATTTCCTCTTAGTGGTTTTAATCATATTGACAGATCCAACTTTCTAAGCTTCTTCTTCTTTTTTTTTTTTTTTATTTTTTGATAGACCAGGTCCACCTCCTTTTGATTTACCAGCTAGAAAAACTAACAAAGCTATATATAGTTTTATATTTACAAAGCTGTATATACTTTTATATTTACAAAGCTATATATACCTTTATATTTGCATTCACATTTATGCACAGTTGCTTTCTCCTTGAGAAGAACACGGGAAAAAGGAATTTTAAGAGCAAGAAATATTGTTGTAGAGAATTGAAGTGAACTGAATGACACAATTACTTGTTTGGCAAATGTTTCTACCTTTGAAGCAATATCAGTGGAAGCCTGAGGGAGACAAAGTTTCAGAACATTAGAGCCACGAACTTTGTTTTTAATAATACATGAAGTTGCCTTAATAAATCCTAATGGAAACTGTAACAGCAGCAGTTAATGACTGGTTTTAGTTAATGATCCATTAACATGTTAGCAAAGCAGCCACTAACTGATATTTGGCGAGAATCAGTTTCAAAGGGACAATTAATATTAAAATGTGATGTTGATTTATTAACCAATACATTTTTCAGGTATTACTTTCTACCTGTAGCAGTGACTGCACACTTCAGTGGCAATGTTGGTAAATCAGGAATTCCAGGAGGATTAATAATCTGGTTTGCTCCAATCAGACAGCAGATAAAACCAACAGCTGTCCCTCCCCATGGATGTTATTGCTGAGGCAAATTTCAGTATTGGATGATGCTTTAAAACAATGTTCCTACTGTGGCTCTTAACTGGACACCTAGAAATCTGAGCCATCCAAAAGCAGCAGATATGAAGACCTAGTTTTGCCTAATTAGGTCAGGGAAAAGGACCTTCCATCAGTTCTTCACTGAGGAGGCCAGGAAAACAACATTAAAAAAAAAATCAGTGTCTTGCAGCCAAGAAACTGCATCAGTTGAGATAACTAAACACACTTTTTTAATGTAATCACTTATTGACCATTTATTGTGCATATATCACAGGCCAAGACTTTCAGATGTGTAGTTTATACCAGTGCCTGTTAATTCTCTTTCCATGTGTATTGCAAGTTTGTATCATGCACAGATCTGCTTTCGCTTTGTTTTCACCTCAGATAAGGCAGAACCAAAGAAACCCACCCTGTGCTTCGAGGGAAAGGTGGCAAAGTCTGTGTTGGTAGTTTTTGAGGAGCAGGTTCCATGTTCTGGGGTGAACCTCACAAAATTACTGCATTTTGGGCAGTAAGTTTCATGTTGTTTTACGAAATTGCAAAATTATTGATCACGGCTTTCATCTCCATTTCTTCTGGGAAACAAAGGCTGTAAATTCCCCGGAGAAACCTTTTCTTGGGTTCATACAAAACTGAAAATCAAGCACATTCTTGATGCACTCATTAGCAAGCCCTGCCTGCCTGAGCAATCACCTGATCTCAGCAGGTTTCCTTCCCTCGTTCCTCTCTTCAGTCTGTCAGCCTGTGTCGTGTCCTGGATCCCTGTGGCCTTTCCATCAGGAGAGTTCCACTTCTTTGCAAAAAAGGAAATGTTTTTTTTTTCCTCCTTCAGCTCTGCAAGTGGAGTCACTGAGATAGAGAGACATAAAACATGTTGCTGAGGGCTACTGGTTCCAACCTCTCCTGGGGCTTTGGTCCCATGCTACTCAAGTGGGTTTATTTGGTATTTAGAGCCCTTTCCCTTGTCAGTAAATAGCCCTGTGGTGGGGGTTCAGGTGCTCCAACATTTCTCTGTGGCTGAAATTACAGTATCAGTTACACCACTGGAACCAAACAAGAGGCGAGGTCTCTCCCATCCATCACGGGGTGACAGAGGGTACAGCCGTGCCAGTAGGTGCTTTCCTGCCTGGGCACGTTCAGGCACAATAAACCACGATGAAGGGGTCAGTTAACAGCCCTTCTAAGCCAGGCATGGTTCTCACTGGCATTTGGCCAGTGATATTTTGGCCAGTCATCTAAAGAGAGCATTCATCCGATGTTGACCCACGGCATTGTTTCCCACTGGTTTGTGTGTGTCTGTTCCTGTTTTTGAGCACTTAGACTATTTGCTGATCAGTTTGAGATGCCTGTCTGCTGAACTGTTCGCTTCTGAAGCTGCCTGACCTCTGGTCTGCTCACAGCCCTCTTAGTTACAAGGCACTACCAGGATGGTGAGGGCAAATGGAGCTGAACCAGAAGGCAAAAAGCAATTTACCCATGAAGAAATGTTGAGGTGATTTGTCCGTGGAGAAATGACCTTTGTGTGATCCAAACCCCTCTGTATTCCCTCGAAAACCTTTGCACACCAACAGCATCACTGTGGAAAGGTAATATCAATAAAGGCAGACCTGATTCGTGAGTCATTTACAGACCCACCAGCAGTTTATTACTGATCTGTTGTTAAATGAAGTTTTCACATGTGGGTTTTCTCAATGTGACACCAGAACATGAAACAACTGACCCCACTGAAGAGTTGCCCACATGCAGTACTGTCTTGAGCTTTGCCTCTTTGAAGAGAAAGCAGATTTACTTGGGGTTATTGCCATGTCAAAGGAAATTAGTTCAGTCATGCTGTTTCCTTATTGGTACCTCCTACTGTTTGCAGTTGCTGAGAATCACTAAAAACACTCTAGATCTGCTTAGTTGATACAGAGAGTGTTTTATTTCAGGAGAATGAGGCCTGTCTTTTTTTAGGAAACATTATTTAAACATCTGCTCAAGAGGCTGTCTTCTGTCCAAAATGTCTTGCCCTATTTTTGAGTCTTTCATTCTCTTTCTCACAGGTGAACCGTGGCAAGACACAGCTCCAGCAACCTCAGGAGTTCTCTGGGATGATAAAGGGAAGGGGAGCTGAGGGATACTCAGCAAGTCAACTTTGCTCTTTAATTTTAGCAGCAAAAGCACCTCAAAAACAGTTCCTTGTGACAAAAACTCTAATGCTGCCTGCTCTGGGAAAACCTTGTCGTGTCAACCATAGCACTGTGAAAGGCACCGGTCATTTTGATTTAGTCTTGGGTAAAGCCTGAAATTGAGCTGTACATTATCAGCAGTGGTCTGGTAGAGATGACAGTGGGAGATTTTTATTCGGCCCTGGTTTTTTTTAGATTTCTTAGCCCAGCCTGGTATAGCTGATGCAACCTATTTTTAAAAAAAAATCATTTAGGGAGAGATAGCAAAAATCACATTTCTGCTTCATGGAATCACTATGCAGTCCCTCACCTGTCCTGAGGCTCTGCTTGTGGAGAATTCACAGGCCTGAAGTGATCCCCTCGCTCTGGATGTTCGATGAGCAGCTGAGGAAGTGAGTTCAAATAAAAGCTGTGCTACCTTAAGCTCACCCACAACACCCAACTTTGATGTTCATCTAATCCAGCTCTGATGCTTGGGACGAGCACTTTGGTTGGAGCCCAAGTGGGGCTGGGGCTTGGATAAATGCCCGCTGGCTGATCCCTCTGCCTGACGAAGACCAAGGAAAACAACTGGAAGATTTGGCAGAAATTGCATCAGAATCCCTGACTGAGAGTGTGCACCTGCCACTTGCTGTTCAGGTCTATAACTCAGGGCTTTCTAAAACTACGCCTGCTCCTTCTTGCATGTTCGGTTAAAACTTGTTGACAAGAGCGTGTTTTATTATCCGTGCAACTATTTTCTTTTTTTCCCTTAATGTGGGATGGCAGGGCTCAACATGAGACTGTTTGGAACCTCAGCCAGCCTGGATGTGAAGAGAGACCCTGGCATAACCTGTCATGTGCTCAGACACGTTTAACTAGACCCAGATGCTCTAAGGAGAGAGGAGAAAACGACAGACTTGAGCATGAGCACGAACATGGTTGCTGAAAATATGCTCATTTGGGGAGGGGAAGGGGCCTTTTCACTCACTGAATTAGCTTTTCTTCCACCTGCCTACAGGTTTCAGATGTTCCTGTCCCTCTGCAGAGGACTTGAATCCAGGAATTGTGGCATAAATCTCTGCAAGGATGGATCCTGTGGAATAACTGTAGGCAGACAGGCTGAAATATGTTGTAATAAACCCTGATGCTGGGAGGAGTTAGCTGGGTATAGATGAATCTTCCTTCCCTATTCTTTCCTCCCATCCTCTCTGCTCCTCACATGTTATTCTTTAACATGCAGAGATTTAGAACCAAGAATACCTGAGGTAACAGTTCTGCATGTGGTTCATCCAGCCTAAAGAGAAGGTCGAGGTAATTTTAGCTAATTACAGAGGGCAAAACTGATCCCCAGTTACCTCTGGTAAGGTATTAAAATCGCTTTCACATGAAGATAAGATCTTTCATAAGATCCTTCATAATGTTATCTCTTAGAACTATCTCCATAACAATATATATAGTATTAGAGATATATATAGTTGTACTTGCATTTTTAATGACTTGAATACTTTCAGAAAAAAGAGAGTGCTAGGCAGACGACAGAAGGACTCGAGAACAAACTGCAAGGAGGCTTTCATGAATTAGAAATTGAAAATTATGTTTAGAAAATCACAGGGAATGGAAGAGTCTCTGTAAATTCTCCTGTTTTTATATATCTTTCTTTATGGTTTTGTGCAAAGACCTCCAGCACAGAGTATCACTGTAAGACTAGATATGTCTGCAGTCACCTCCTGGATTTCTTGCCCCAGAACATGCATGAAGATGCTCATGTCTTGAGGGTGCTGACAACCCTGACTTGCTTCCTAGCACGAGCTGCTCTACTGCACTTCTGCCAGCTGAAGGGTGGAACTGGAGCAGAGAAGGTGTCCTTCCTCTCACCCCCATTTGTCACCCTGTACCCAAAAACTGAGACCTTCAGCTTTGAAGGTGGGAGATCCATGTTCCAGTGCACTCCTGCTTGTTTTGGAGGAGGACTCCACCTCTTTTGCTTCAGAGAAGATGAGGTTGCTATGGCATCATACGACATCTAAGTCACCCTCGCTCTATGTGAACAAAGGATGGGAAAATACTACTTTGGAAAAAAGCAGGAGCTGGGTGTTGAGTCTCATAGGCAAGTGAACTACCACAAAGAAGACAGGATAACCAGGGTCAACCATTTCTGTGATTTTTGTCAGGTAATTATTTGCAGCCAGCTCTCTCTCTGTTGGGTGTAGAACAAGCGCAGAAGTCAATTGTCTCCCCTTCTGCTTCTCCTGAGAGAACCCAGCCCATCAGTGCCTCTGCCTGGTGAGTGTTAAAGCTCTTCTCTTTTAGGTGTTTCCCATCAGTTGATGTGTCTCTCCACTTATTTTCCCTGAATCCCATCTTGCAGTGCCTGACTCTTCTACATGAACTGCCAGGACACTGGGTACTACCTAAGGCTGTGAGTACCAGTATCTCTAAGCTCACTTAGAACTTGGCCTTTGCAGCACAGATTATTTCAGCACCTGAATTGCTTCGTGGATTAGCCCTTCACTTCCCTGTGCTTCAGTTCTTTGATAGAGCAACAACAACGTACTCCAAACCTACAGGGATGCTGTGGAAGATAAATGCGAAAAAAAGGTTGCCAGGGGTTCTGAGAAGGCAACAGAAGCAACTATAAAGTAAGTCTTGAGGAAGATTCTGGACCACGTCCCTTCACAACAGAGGTATGACCACAATCTACCCACCCTGCACTGCCTGTGCAGTGGGATTGCACATATTCAGGTGTTAATCTTTTCAGGAGTGCTTCTTGCAGGGTCAGGCAATGCATCAGCAAGACCGCTGGGAAGTCTCTCCCCAAAAAAATGGTGAGCACAAAACACTGAGAACTTGGAACGATCCTCTCGTCATTAAAAAGAAAATACCTGTGCATAATCATAATATTTTAGCATTAAAATACATTTCTAGAAATTCATGTTTGTTTGCATGAAAGCTTTTGCAGTAGAACTTGCAAGTCACATAACCAGGAAGCCAACAGCAAAAGTATTTAATACAAGAACAACAATGAAACCATCTGACAAGTTGTTTTTTGGTTCCCCCCACCCCCCTTTGCTGATTTAAGAAGCCATTTTGATAATTTCAAGTTGAGGGGAGAATATTTGTTTCGCAACTGATCATTATTCCTTTTTGACAAAAGTGTATGTAAAATACCAAGGAAAATGTTTCTGGATAGAAAACTCCTGCTATCCATCCTACAGTAAAGAAAATGGTATTGCTCCACAGAATTCTTGCTGATATTTTTCTTTATTAAATTTATGGAAAAAGCAAGAGGAAGCCAAGCCCATGTTTAGAATCTTACTAACAATTAATTCAGTGTCTTTGCAGTTTGCCTTAATTTGAAAATTGGTGATTTTTCTTTTGCTTTTCTCCTTTCTTTTCCTAACACTTCTTTAGCAGGTATTATGAAACATTGCATTTGCTTGCAGGGCTACTACTGATATGTTCTCAGAAGAAGACTGAAACTCGGGGAATTCCACTGAATTTAATTTACTGCCAGTGAAAATAAACTTTTCATTACTGATTTGGGTATTGAGAAAAAGGAAGACATTCAGCTAAGCGAACACTTAGGGAAACATCTTTTCTCCCTTTCCCAAGAGTTAAGTTCAGTCCAGACACTTGTCCTTCAGCTTCTTGGTCTTCCCTCCCCTTGTCTGGCTACAGGTACACTCAGTCCCTTCAGTGATGCAATGGAGAGTGGGGTCTGCACTTTGCAGGGGGGTTTGCCACTCCTTTTTATTTACCCTTTTCTTCCGTGGATCCTTCCTTATCACTCATTTCTTCTGCTCGGGCATGAACTCCTGTGTGTCACCAGCATGGGGACACTCCCTGGTGTCCTCCCACCCTGCTCCCCAAATCCTGCCAGATATACCCATAACATGTTAAAGAAAGTACATATAAATCATTTAGCTATGTCTAAATATCTTGTTGAGCAGCTAATCCTATTGACACCAGCCATATCCATCTTTTCAGTTGTCTCTAATTTCCCTCCCTGTTCTCTGTCACTGCCAACATTTCCATCCTTACAGCTGCTCCAAGCCACACTTTGGAGTTTGCTCCTGACAACACCCTCTCCCTCAGCTCGTGGATCCAGAACTTGCTGCCTTTATTTCAGCATAAACACTATCTGCCCTTTAACCACATCATGTGTCCTGTTCTCCACTGCAGATATTCCATCACTGCAGGAGCTTACTCTCTGGCCATCCAAGAATGTATGTACAGATCTGCCTCCTGCCAAAATACACCCCAGAAGATGATTTTCCATGCCAGTCCAAAAGATAAAATTATAAATAATTCCATATTTTAAAAGCTTTGGTAACTTTGCACCTGCTATTTTGTCTTATTAATTGTTTCAACAACTACACTGTCCATATTTTTTTTCTTGCTGTTGCTTTATTGAGGAGTTTTATACCTTTATCACAGTCTCTTACTCAGCTCCCTATATAACCACTTCAGCTTTTCTTTCATACAGCCTCTTTAGGGTGGTGCTGAGTTGGTGGGACTGGATGATCCCGAAGGTCTCTTCCAACCTTGAAGATTCAGTGATTCTGCATATCACGAAATTCCCAAGACCTATCCCCTTTGTGACCACCTGAAAGGTCAGTTTCTACCCTGTTGCTATCCGGGAAAATAATTTTTAGTAATCTATTTACCTTACCCTGCTGCTTATCCGTGTGAGCAACAAAAGAGAAGATGTTTCACTTTTCCCATGCAGAGAATGCACTAAATGTCTGTTTGATCTGGGTTTAG
>JAYRBT010000001.1:113698238-113720536 GCA_036023395.1 Myiotriccus ornatus
AGGGTAGTGGGGTGTTCCTGTGCTTCTACAACCTGAATCAGCTAAAGTCTGCAGACCCAGCTTCAACAGCTCTCATGCTGGAGAACTGTGATCCAGGACTCTGCTTTAAACTGCTTCTTCAGCACTACCATCCTCAATCTCTGCTGTGTTTTATTAAGGAGGAAAAAATTATCTGTGCATGATCTCGCGTCATTAAAATGTGCTGGGTGCCCAAGGTGTTTCTTCGTCTGCTCCTCTAGCAGCTTTTCCCCTCAAGTGATTATGCTAATTAGTGTTTGATCAGATGATTAAATTATAATTCGATTAATCCTACGTGCTAAATGCTCTGAATGCATTTCCATCGCCTCAGTGCCTTGTGCTTAAGCATTCCCGTTTGCAGCTTGATAGGAGGCTGCTGCCTTTCCCTGTATCTAATGGATTTTCTGTATTAGAAACACTTTGGCATACAAAAGGAAAGGGCTTTTTGTTTCCCTACTCTACTGAACAGACCCAGAAATAGATAGGTTACCCCTAGATGATCTGAATGTTGCTAGGGATTAGAAATAAAGGTTCCAAGCCTTTTCCCTCCCCCTCCCTCCCCATTAATATATACAGACCTCATGTCCCATTCATAACTTGCCAAGACAAAAAATTGTGGTACAGCTAAATTCTCCATCTGATTCCATTCTGAGTGGTATTTTCCCCAAATAATTCCCCCATTTTCAAAGCTAAAATGTGTTTTGGTCCAGAGACTCTCTTCTTTGCTGAACAAATTGTTCTCTCTCTCTGTGTAAGAGAGGAAGAGAGAAGGTTGTTTCTCCTCCTGCTACCTGCTCTCCCTTCCCTTTTCATCCAGGTTTATTTTTGCATGTCATCTGTAGGAGATAATCTCCACAAGGGTGTAGAATGGAGAGAACACACTGAAATTCTAACCTTGGTGCTGCTAAGAGATTAATGCCTAGCTGCAGCATTGCTTTCTTTGTCTTTGGGGTCCTGCATTTTTAGGTCATCTCATTTCATATGACTCGATTCCACATATCGGAGAAAAACAATAATAATAGTGATAGTAAAACTTGTAAATAAAAGGTATTTTGACTTTGAATATTAAATATGTACAGGTGTTAGCTAAATATGGTCACTGATTTCTCTGTTTTTATGGAGGTAGACGCCAGTGTCTTCCTCTGTCAGAGGCTGTTTGATAGTAATGAGTGGCCTGAGTTCAGAGACAGGATGTTAAATTTAAATCCTTTGGTTTCTTTCCATTCTACAGTGCAAAAGAACCCTATCATGGAGCAACCTCCCTCCCTCTTCCCCTCTCTCCCTCTCCTGAATTTATCTCAGGGGAAGTGTGAGACAGATTGAACACAGGGTTGCCAAGACCTGTCTTGGGGGATTTTGCTTTTTTTTTACCCCAGGTGTGGGAAGGTAGAGCAAAGGGAATAGGGATGTGAAGGACGTTTTCCCTTCCTTCCCCCTCCCTTTGTTTAGCTTAAAAGCTGTCAGAGATTCATAGAGTTCCTCTAACATCTTATTTCACCCCTTTCAGACTGACTAGGAAACAATTTTACCTGTGAGGTGACTGGCATCCTGCAATCTATTGCCAATTATAAAACGACATGGGGTAAATGAGTCCCTTTAATTAAAATCACAGAGGCCAAAAGCCCCTTCATGCTATTAAAGTGCAGATGTGTGACAGTTATGGGATACGGAGACCTCATCAAGCTTATAGTTTAAGCAAACCTATGCCTTGTCAATGAATTGAACCTACCCAAGTGTAATGGTTTGTGTGAGTGGTCCCTGGCCCCACGTGGGATGAATGCAAACCTCCTGGTTTATGTTGAGTTGTCCTGTAAGGAGGGCCACTGCCATGGATCACTCTGCTGTCATAGCTGTGTGGGGCAGAAATCTCCATCAGGAAGGCAGTGATGGCTAGCTGGAGGCAGTAATGCCTTCAGTTGCTCCAGATAAATAGATCTGGAAGCAGGCTTGTGTCACCATCCTCATTTTAGAACTGAAAGAATTAGGCTAAGCTGAATTAAGGCTCTAATTCTAAATGAAAGTGCTAGCTTAGGATGCTGCTTAGCTTCATTCTTTTTAAAAGTTTAATTTCAGATTCATTTCCTGATCATCCCCACGTGGACAGCTCCTCAGACTCTGCCTGGCCTTGGGTAAGTTACTTAAGCTTGTGACCTGAGGACGTGGCTGCAAAACAAGCTAAAGTATGTGTGGGAAGTGCATTGGATGTTCCATGTGAATTAATTGTGTGCCTCCTTTTTTTCTCTTTATGGCAAACATCCTCCATGTGCTTCTTCCACAGCAGACAGAGATCACCTGTGTAAAGGTGACCTTGGAGTGGGGGAAGCACATCCAAGTGGGGCACTGGCAAAATGGCTGTGCAGGATGAGGTACTCCAAGTTATTCCCTTGAAGTCTTTAGCTCCTCTCCCTGTCTGTGTGACGGGAGCTCTTTCTCTGCCCGCTTAGACAAATGCTCTTTCGGGTGGGTATAAATATCCTTAGAGCCCTGAACTTCTAAGATGTAGAGGAATTCACGTTGTGCAGCATGAAAACCCTTCTGAAAATGCCATCTCTGTGTTACTGCAACACCCTTGCTCTTTCCCTGGGAAGTACACATGCAGATAGTCCAGCAGCAGAGGTCAGTGCTGATTTGCATTGGAGAAGCAAACCTAAGTTAAGAGAAGGGACAACCTACCCACCTCTACTGTGTACAAAGATACAACACTACAAACATATAAGGAGAAATTCTTTCGGGGTCTTTTTTGGGGGAGGGAGGAGGGAGACGTGGATGATGAGCAGTTTTTACCTCAGTTAAAATCTCCTAAGTAACTTGATGAACTTCCTCTCCTTTTTAAAGTTGGCATCGAAGCTTTTCATGTTCTTTGTTGCAGCATATGCTGAAACAACCCTTAGTAGCAGCAAATTTCTCAGACCATTGGTGTTCTGCCTGACACACATATTGCCCTTTCTGGGAAGAGTCATGCTTCCTTGACTGGTTTTAAAGGATGTAAACCTTTCTCTGCTGCTCTCCCTGACCTTCCAGCTTTCTCAGTGTGTATGGGTTGGCTTGTTTGTTTGATTCCAGCTGAGTGTGCTGTTTTAAAGTTGACATCAGCTCAGTCACTTCAGACCGGGTTGTTCATAGTTGCTGGGGTTGTGGTTGCACCTGATAGTGGGGAGAGGAGAAAGAACAGGTCAATAAGCTGGGGCAGCCCCTTCCCTCCCATGACACCTAAAGTAATCACCCCAAGGTTATCCCACTCTCCAACCTGCCTATATCTACTTTGCATTGTTGCTAAAAACTCCTCCCTCCCCTCCCACCCCCCCGCCTTCCTCCCAGAAATCATCCCTCATGTGTTGGACAGTGTTTCTAAGCTGTGGTAATCTTAGAAAAACATTGTCAGCTGCCTCGTTGTCTTGCTTTTGTATGGCTTGTATGGTGGAGCTTCAGGCTGCCCCCAAATCCTGTGAGGAGTTTGGAAGAAGCACATGCAGATAGTCCTGTCTAGTCTTACTCTCTGAAAACTCCCTGTACCTTGCAGGTGTCGCAGCTCTCTGCTGTTTGCAATACTTATTTTCTGTACATCTCAGGAGAAAAAGGGGGACAGGAGGTTATTAGAATGAGAAAATGATCCTCTGGCACTAACCTGGATATTTTTCTTTATTAAAAAAATAATAAAAAAAAGCCCACAGTTTCTCCTTGGAATTGGGTCCATGAGCAGCTGACTATGTCTGCCGTGAATGACAATTAGTAATGCCTAGAAACAACAACTAAACAGAGCAGAAATAAGATCGTCTGGGGAGAGGGGAAAAAAACAAACAAACAAACCACCGAAAGCCACTGGATAACCCATATGTTATATTTTCAAAGTGGAATTACTGAATTTAAAACTATTTAGCTACTTCATGCACTTAAACTCTGGGCCACCCATGTGTGGAAGATTTTCTTGGCTGGAGGGCAGGAAAATTAAAATTTCTGTGTCTTTTGCCTTTTCCTCTTGCATTAACAGCTAGTGCAGTACGAGCTCTCACCTCAGGAGGAAAGGCTGCTTCGTCCCTCTGTCCTCCCCTCTCCTGCCCAGGGCTGTCTCTGGTGCCATCTCACAGCACTGTCAGTCCCAAAAAATTGGTTTGAAAGTGAGGAGAGCAATTTGCCTGTGTTTTAACTTCTCTTTCTCCTATTGTTCCCCTTCTGTCCTTCCCCAGTCACACCAGAAATGTGAATATTCAGGGATGATCCATCCTCACAGGTGACTAAAATGGAATAAGAAATTTGTCTTCAGCCCTGCCAGAACGAAGCTGGGATTCACACACCTGGAGTGACTTACTTTTATTCCCACTTGGAAAAACTGACTTAATGAAAATAAATGTGCTTCTACAAAGTCAATATTTCTTTCAAGTTCTGCTTGTGCTTTCATCAGCTTGGGGTGTGTATGTGTGAGAATGGTTAGAAAGAATATTCAGAAAAATGCTTTCTGGCAAAGGAAGAGATCACAGATCAGATCAATGAAATTTCCACAGGAAAGAGAATTGGAGTGATTTAATTTCATCAGCCAGAAATCTTACCTCTGGGACCAGTTATGTTTTACTGGTGTCTCTAGCAAATAAACTTCTTTGAGGAAAAATATCATAGAAAAATAATTTTCTGAAACCTCAAAAGTGAAGCCTGCCATGCACTTTTCAAAATGAACATATGTGCCTTTGTAAAACCAGGGACGTGAATGGCTTTTGATGGTGGCAAACTCTTAACAAACGGGAAGGTCCTAGAAAAGTGGTGTTTAATCAGTTGTGCTGTGGCACATGATGGTAAATGTAAAAATGTTTGAGAAAAATGTGTCCTTTTTCACGACTAAAGTTTTCAAGGGACAAGTCATGCCAATGCTGTCATTAGCAAAAGAGTGAAAAATGTATGTTTTGACTTAGTTTTCCTCATCAGTGAACCCAAACCATTTTAATCCTCTCATTTATGAGACCTTAGACAGTTTATTGTATCTGCATTAGCTCTCCAACCCTTCACAATTTGCCCTAAACCCCATGAGGACTTGGCCCCTAAAAAAATTCTGGTTTTCCTGTCCTCCTCTGTCCTATCCATTCAGGAATAATAGAATTATTCTGTATGTCTTGGGTAGGAGCAGTTGGTGGTGATCTAATCTACACTTTTTCTATGCATATAAATGATCTTTTGGGGTTTATTCCAGGACAAGAATGTTATAACCACTGCTAATCACCTGTAAGTACAAAAATTGAGACTCCCTTCTTGACAATGGCTGTGGTAAATATTAACACCTGACAGACACACAGTTGTGCTTCTGGAAAAAAAGCCTCTCTCTACAATATTTTTTTCCCCTCTAAGAAATAAATGCAGATGGAAATGCTCTTCAAGTCCTTTTGGTATGCGAATTTTCACTGCTGACCTGTGGTAGCTCAAAATTCTTTTTGCATGGAATGGGCAATAAACAGTTTATTTCACATCTTGGAAAGCTGGGATGCTCCAGAACCCAGGAAACAGGACTGAGGGAGCATTGTAGTCTCTTGAGGTCTTCCTAAGTAAGAAACATTAATAAAGGCACTTGATTTAGTTATGGAAACTCCTAAATATTCTAGTACACGTATCAAGGATTTGCTTGTCTTGACTGTTGCTCCTTCCTTTTGGGTGTGGCTAGCAATGAAATTTGCTGTCACAACTTCCCAGTTGATTAGGAAATTGATTGGAACATGCAACACCACATAATATAGTATTAAATAACAGCTCTCACTTCCTAGCCTGCCCTATTCTTCATTCAGAAAAAAAAAAGAAAGGAAAAAAGGTCATCATTGAGTCATCACATTTGGTCAATAAACAAAAAAAATTGTGTTATGACCATTTCGTAGAACTATATATAAAAAAGAAGGTACAGATTTTTGCAATTTTGTGTTCAGAGTCTGTGGTTTAATGTATGTGACTGAAGAAAAAGCCCGTCACTTTATAGACTCCTGATACACTTTTAGACATTCTGATTGACAAGACATAAGTAGTGCTCCCAGCAACATTTTAGTTCTGTGGATTTACAGCTCATTATCACTTATGCTCTCTGGTAAAGATTTTAAACTGCTACATTTTTAGAACCTGAAACAGGAAAAAAAAAAGTGACTAAAATAATTACCTCTGAAATGTGCATTACTGGAGTTACCAAATCCTTATTTTAGCAGAAAGATGTATTGGTGTTTTAAAACTGAACAGCAATTGACTCAAAGTTTCAGTGGAAATATTTCTGCCTAGATTTTGAAACTGTATTTGATCTTAATGGCTCCATAACGAGGCAGAAGAACAATTTTAGGCATTAGCTTGCTTAGAAGACCTAAGCTCAAATCCTTGCTTGGCTATGTGTTTTCAGATGTGATGTCAGAAAAATCTCCTCAAAACACGACAGTATAATTGTGCTCAGGAACATCATATGTTTACTCCGTGCCGGTGGTTGCTACGTGGAAGTCCGAAAGAAAACCCAAATTAATTTACTGTTGAGCGAATCGCTGCTAAAGAAAACAGCCTGCAGAAATGCTAATTTTAAGCAGCATTAGTGCTGTTCAGCAGGCACTTCAGAAACCTCGGAGGGGAACCAAGAACAAGTCGTAGGGATGCAGATAAATCAATCCCTCCTGTGCGCTTTGGTCTGAAAAGCGCAGCAAACCCGAGCTGGAGTGTGAGCGCAGCAGACTGCAATGCAGCTCATGCTTCAGGAGGAAAAAAAAAAGAAAAAAAAAAAGTGTTATTCAGGTGAGAAATAAGCTCCCAGGTATCAATTTTGGTTTTGTTTCTTTTTTTCCTCCCCTGGATCAAGGGAGCTCTTTCAAGGTAATCTGATTTGAGCGTGCCCTGCGAATTGTGCTGGCTGCCTCTGGAAAGCTGTGCTCTCCGTGCCAGGCAGTAATTGCGTTAATCATCCATTTTTAAATAACTGCATTTGAAGTTAAGTTGAGAATTGCTTTTCAGATCTTTAATTTGCTTTGGAAAAGCGAAATAATTCCCACAAGGGTTGTGCTAATCAATATTCCGAAGGCAAGTAACCTTTGCTAATACTTGAACACGGGGATACTCCATATTCTTCTGCTTAAAGAATTCTGGGGGAAAAAAAAGATACACCGATTCCATCTGTAATTTGGCAGGTTAATAACTTTTCTGACTGCCAGGCATAGGGGTTTTTAGTCAACAGGAGATTCATCAAGTACAAAATTGCATTGTATTATCTTCCTTTCAATGTTGTTGTTTTTATTTTAAACCTTCTTGCTAATATAAATGATGACAAATTGCAGGGCTGTAAATTTGAAAGTCCCTAAATGGCATTTTTGTCAGAGCCTTTCCGCTGAAATGCTTACTTGGAAAGATTTTTTAAACCTCAGGAGCTGGGGGAGGGGTTTTAATTATTATTATTATGCATCATGACACAATGCATTATGCATCATGGTTGTTTTTCTGCTTTTTAAACACTTGTTATGGATGGTGAAACTAATATAAATGGACATCCAGGGAGAGCTTCTGCAAAACCTCCTTATGATGTCATATTCTGTTTCTAAGGCATTTCAGTACTTGGAAACCAGAGGATAGCAAACTTTAAAAGGCACTTAGAAGCACCCCAGTAATTAGCTGACAGGTAGTCATCAAGAGAAAGTCACCTTTTTTTTCAAAGGTGCCCTCCTGTTAAGCTGGAAAACAAACTCATGGCTTAAAAACCAAAAATGGTAGAACGTGGGTGTTGCTGTCAAAAACCTGGGATTATTTGACCCTCCTTCCTTTGAAACCACCTGCAAATTACTCCTGTTGCTCAGAATCTGTTTTCTCTACCTTGTTTTTCCCACCCAGACATGCACATTACTAAAAAATGCATTGCTAGTGGGACTTCTTGAGGAGCTGATGGGATACAACTGATGCAGTACTAGAGCTGCTTTTTCTTCTTCCCTCTCTCCAAGTAAACATCTCCTGTTCCCTTGAAACCAACTTGGTATTTAGGTTTCACACAAGTAGAAGAGGGGCAAAGGGGAGAATTTAATTTCTTTAATAAAACCTATTTTTTAAGTAGTCACAGAGACTGCCTTGGCTGCATCCTGTAAAAATTAAGGGAGAGAGATAGAACCTGAACAGATGTTTAAGGAGTCACAGCAGGCAATGGGTTTGAGAGAGGAAAAAAAAAAAAAAAAGAAATACTGTGCTTCCCTAGAAGGAAAGCAGAATCCAATATTTCATATTTCAGGGTTGGGGAAATGAAATTTCAGTGTCATTGTGGACATTAAAGATGATACTGCTCGGTGACCCACAGACAATTGGCAACTGCATTTGTTTCCTGAAATACTGAACAGGAAAGTCTGAAATCTGTGTCCCCCCACCAGCTATATAAGCAGAATTAAATGCCTGGTAGTTGCACCTTGCTTTTGTAGAAGGGAAAAAAACCCCGACATTGTCTCCTCTTTTAAACCACACAGTGTTTTTTACAGACTGCTTTGGTACCACAGAGGCTGCTGCAGGGGGTGCATGATGTCAGTGGGAGGATGGTGTCATCCTCACCGGCCAAGCTTCAGCTCTGGAGCTGAGTGCTGGTGTCTGAGGAAGGGCTGCAGGTCAGCCCAGGGCAGTGATGCCTCGTGCTCTGCACCTCCAGGCTGGCTCCAGTTTCTGCCTCCGGGCTGGAACCTCTGGGTACAGCGTGGGGGGTTTGCCATGAAATCATACAGTAAATTTGTATTGTTCTTTTTTCTATATTCACTATTCCCAAATTATTTTTATTTTGAACTTTGTGGTTACAGATTGATGGTTGCCTACTCTCCCCTACCCCATGCTGCCCAAATTTAGTGTAACCATAATAATAAAATCTTTGGTGTAATGTTTTTGTGTCTCACCTACGCTGGGCTAGCAAAAAAAAAAAAAAAGTCAATTCCTATTATCAGTTGCTCATAGATTTTGTGCCCTTTTTTCCCTCTAATGTATATTTATAGAACCATAAAATGGCCTGGGTTGGAAGGGACCTCAAAGATCATCCAGTTCCACCCCCCTGCCATGGGGAGGGACACCTTCCACCATCCCAGGTTGCTCCAAGCCCAGTCCAACCTGGCCTTGGACACTTCCAGGGATCCAGGAGGAGCCACAGCTTCTCTGGGCAACCTGTGCCAGGGCCTCCCCACCCTCACAGGGAAGATTTTTTTCCTAATATCTCATCTAACCCTGCCCTCCTTCAGGTTAAGGTCATTCCCCCTTGGCCTGTCAGTACATGTCTTAGTGAAAAGTCCCTCTCCAGTTCTCTTGTAGCTCCCCTTTTAGGTACTGGAAGGGGCTCTAAGATGTCACTGGAGACCTCTTCAGGCTGAGCAACCCCAAGTCTCTCAGCCTGTCTCCACAGCAGAGATGCTCCAGCCCTGTGATCAACTTGGTGGCCTCCTCTGGACTCTTTTCAACAGGTCCAAAGCTTTCTTGTGCTGGGCCCCCAGCTCTGGAGGCAGAGCTGCATGTGGGGTCTCACCAGAGCAGAGCAGAGGGGCAGAATCCCTCCCTCACCTACTGCCCACAGTGTTTCTGATGCAACCCAGGACATGGGGGGTTTCTGGGCTGCCAACACACACGTCCCACCTCTCATCCACCTCCAGGTCCTTTCAGTCAGGGCTTGTCTCAATCCATTCTTCAATCTTAATGCCCTATCAGTCATTAGGAGCTTTATTCTGTATCTGGGATGTCTGGAAGAGCCTTTGTCATGTCAGCTTATGGGCTGAACTCTTGGTGACTTCCACCCCACTGCTAGGTGATGGATGATGATGCTTTCTTTCCAGTTTGAAATCCCTGCTGCCACCAGGATGGAACCTCTTGCACCCTTCCTTTTACCAGGAGTGGTGTTTGTTACCTTTCAGCAATGTTGCTCGATGCTGACATCCTTCACTAAGCCTGGGGTTTCTGAAGGTGTCCTGTACAAAACTTTATTGTTCTCTTTATTGTACTACCAGCCGAATCAAAGGAAATTCCGATTCTATGGAATAACTCATGCTGGATTATTCCCTCTTTGTTGTGCCCCTGCTGTTCAGACATACCTTTTAGACATCTTTTGAGAAGAAAGTGCAACGAGGTTGTGCTGTTGTGCTGTTTACCCAAATCTGAGCGTGTTCAACACACGTGCCTCGTTAGTTTGGGCTCGGTCCTATTGAACTCACGAGATTCCTTCAGTCAACTTCTGCAGGAGCTGGAGAAAGCTGCTGGTATTAAATGGTTTTACAAAGAGCTGTGCTGGTTTTGTTTGTCCTTATAAATATTTTATGGCATCGTGGCTCTGTGAAAACGCAGTAGTTTTGTACAGTGAACCTAAATAACAATAAGCCTGCACAAGGTATTTTTTTTTATTCTGTGCATCAAGAGAGAAAAGAAGAAGAGAAAGTTAAAATGCATAATGAGGCACAGCATGTTTCTAGCACTGGGTAACCTGAATTGTTGTTATAAGATTCAGTTAGAAAGATTTACTAGAAAATATAGTATTCAGACTGAATGCTAACAGGGAATGTTAAGCTATTATTTGTATTTGTTATTCAGGCTGGTGATGGAGAGAGCTGTGGGTAGTTGTCAAAGATGAAATAACAAACTACAACTCAGATTACTTCTTTTAAACCCTTATAACTTTCTTTCCTTGGTCAACTCACCTTTTCCACTGCAAAAACTGAGCAAGACTTCCTGTGGTTATTCTATAGATTGCTTACATTTTTTTGTTCTATTTGCCTCTTGTGGTTTAGGGTTTTTTTTCTGTTTGCTTCTTTAAGCAACTGGGAAAAATTAAGTTCCAGTGTATTCTTGCTCCTTGTTTACTTTATGACTAATGGCTTTGTTTCAGAATTTGCCTATGCTGAGCAAAGAATTGGGAAGTGAGGATGGAAGAAAGACTCTGTCCAATTCTTTACCATTAAACAAAAATATTCACGAAACTTTCCTTTAAGGACAACAAAAAATAGAGAGAAAGGAAATTATTTTGAAAAATTTCTGGCACTTTTTGTTCAGTTAGAAACTTTTGCTTTGGTGTGTGCAAAACAAAGCCTCCAATTGCTATTAATGCCTGACTGAGAACAAAGTCCCTCCATTTTAAGAATAGTTCCTGGAAGTTTCAGCCAGTTGAAAATGGCATACTGAACATAAGTGTTAAATGGGTTTTTACATAATTAAGAAATGAGCAGCAGGCTGTGACTTTGAATGTTTGCAGCACAGAACGAGGATTTTCCCGTTGCTGAGATTCTATTAAATTCGACAATGAGAGAATTCACAGTTGGCTTGCTCTTGGTGGTCTGTCAAGTCTGAAGCCAGTGCTCTTTATTGAGGTTTATAAACTCTTTACAGAAGCTAGGTATTCCTCTGCACAAAACCACTGCTTTTTACCCTCTTTCTGACTTGTCATCTGTGCAGTTAATGTGTGTGTGTGCTTAATACTATTAATTCAGCAGCAATGGCTTGTGAGCAAAGTAGCCACCGAAACAACACAGCTCTGTATTTTATTGAACTGAAAAGGGAAGGCTTTGGTAGGTGCAAAATGTGTGCCTTGGCCAAATATATATGACCACATCAAGTCTGTCAAGTTAAACTAAAAATATTTTTAACAGGGGGAAGCAAAAGTGGGGGCAAAGCTGTTTTTCAGAGTGTAAAATATTTGGCTGCATTACTTAAGCAGACAAATGCTGTGAGAGAGTGGAGGAGAAATTGATATTTTATGAGATTTTCAAATCTATTTCTTATTGGAACTTTTTTTTTCCCTACAGAAAAGAAAAGCTTAATACTCATTTCTTATTTACTTGTGTGAAAGTCTTGAGGTCTTCTGCACTATATTCAAGGGGTGGACAATCTATCTACTTTCTGTTACTGATGAATTTTTCTTGTTTCTCACATGTTGTAAACAGTTATAATTGAGCTGATATTTATTGTAGTTAGAATTTTATTTTCAAGAAATACACATTTCCAATAAAACTAGATTTTTATTCTTCAAAATAAGGTTCTCATGAGTTCTATTCTTTATCAAAAGAACAATTTTTCTTCTCTGCTTTCCTTGCACTTCCTTTCTTTTGATCTCCCTCATCTTCCCTGGAGAAAAAAAGGCATTGAAGACAAAGTTAGAGGACACTGGTGTGGAATCTGAGGATACTGAATGAGCTACAAAGCAAACAAGATGAAAATTCCATTTATATATCAGTAGGACAAAAGTAGTCTTTAAAATTAGAAAGGCTCCATCATGAACTTTGGTAAGACTTGAAGACACGACTTGGTGTCTGGAGAGTGGGAGATGATGGTTCACCATCCTCAGCAGTCAGAGATCACACTGTTGTTTTGTGTCCCTAACTCTGCCCTCCTCTGCCAATCCAACTGTGTGTCCTGTCACCAGTTTGGACCTACAAACCCAACATAACTTGCACCTGCATCCTTGTCACCTGCCATGGGCAGGGACACCTTCCACTGGCCCAGGTTGTTCAGAGCCCCGTCCAACCTGGCCTTGGACACTTCCAGGGATCCAGAGGCAGCCACAGCTTCTCTGGGCAACCTGTGCCAGGGCCTCACCATCTGCACAGTAAGGAATTTCTTCCTAATATTTAACCTAACCCTCCTCACTTTCAGTTTGAAGCCATTCCCCCTTGTCCTGTCAGGATTTAATGTGAATGTTTCCAAAGGATGCACAACCTATGGTGACACCGTCCTGCATGTGATGCTTTTTATCTGACAAGTATTTTGTTAGGCTTAGGAAAAAAATAATGGTTTGATGTATTTATATCCTTTTAACAAAATTGTATCTAAATGCTTTAAAAATAAGCAAAATATTTTTAAGTTTCTACCAGTAAAAATTCTTCGCAGCTTCCAAGTCTCAGAATGTGGCAAAAAGGTTTGTGTGGATTGATGCAGAGAGAAGAGGAAGATAGGGTAAACCTGAGCTGTACTTTTGATTCACAGTAGCTAATTCAAATTATATATGTTCTGTAATTATGTTGCCTGGAGCTCACATTAATGTTGATGAGCTAAATGTATTTATCAGTGGAAAAACAGGCTTCGTTTTATACATCTAAATAGTTTAATGTTTTTAATGCAGATTGCGTGATTTGGAGAGGAAGTATCATGGGAAAATGACAAGCTGGATGAGGGATGTGGGATTTTTCTGGAGCCTGTAATATGCTGCCAATTAATTCTTTCTAAGAGTGACTCTTAGTAATCTGTAGTTGTTACTGTGTGATGGAAAGTCACTGCTCTGCATCTTCATTTGTGGTCTTGACCCAGCCCATTGGTTGTGTGACTTTGTGGGTGCACCCTGAAAAACCAGGACAACTGGGAAGTTGCCTCTGGTGATAAAAAAAGTGTCCAAGGCCAGGTTGGACGGGGCTCTGAGCGACCTGGTCTAGTGGAAAGTGTCCCTGCCCATGGCAGGGGGTTGGAATGAGATGATCTTTAAGATCCCTTCCAACCCAAACCATTCTGTGATACTGTGTTGTTGCTTCACTCTAAAACAATGGGATTCTGAGCTCTTAAGTAGAAGTAAGGAAAAGGACTGATTGGAGTGTTGTGGTATTTTGAATATACATGGGGACAAGAACCTGAAGAGATACTGCCTTTTGTGGAGCAGTGGATTTCTTTCTCATCTTCCCCTGATGCTTTCCTCTCCTCTTCCTTGTAACCACAGATTTTGAGCTGGTATGAAGGATATTCTTGTTTTTCATCACTTCAATATCAGTGAGAAGACTTAAAAACTGCCAGTTGTGGTCCCATCTGTACCTATTTGGACTGCAACTCAACTGTATGATCTAATTAAAACAAACAACCCAACCCCCAAATAATCAAATAAGCAAAAAGGGTTTTTTTATCTCTAAACTTCTCTAGTGTGGTGTCCAGGCATGGGGGAGCTGTCCCTGCCTTCCTACAGGTGTTTTTTTTAATTAGAACTGGGCTGTGTTCTGCAAATTTTGTTCCATAAACAAAAAAGTTTATGCAATTAAGATGCAGTTAAGCCTTTCTTGTCTGACAAAAAGGGCATTGATTTCCACCCCTGCCCTTCTCCCTTTACTTAAAGAAAATTCTCTCTTATTTTTCTGACTGAGAGGTTTGCTCTGTAAGTCTGAGGCCAATATTCAGACACAATGATTCAATTTCCCAACATCATCTTCAAGTCTTTTAAAAAGTCAGCTCTGTAGGTGAAATAAATCTTGCACAACAGAGCGAACAATTACATTTTTCTTTCCCATGTGATTTATATTGTTCTATTAGTCACTGCTATTATCTGTTTCATCTTTCCTCAAAATTCATCAGGATTGTAACAGCATTTTGCATGCCAGAATTCCATGGCATCCCTTCTCCAAAGAAGAGTTATCAGCAGAATGGATTGGGATGATCAGCTGGAAAATGAGTTTATGGGAATTCTCCACCCATTGGAGAACTCCCATCCAATTGTTTTTATAAAGCTCAGAGTGGGGTTGTGGGAGTTTGAAGAGAAAATTCCACTGGGCTCCAGGAAATTCATGGGAGGGGAATGATTTCCCTGCTTTGTGCACCTTTCCCTGTGCTCCTCAACATAGGGAAAACCTCAGGATTCCCTCAGCTCTTCCAGCTCATTCCGCTGAGGGCACAAGTCAGCCTGTGGGGGCTGCCCCAAAATTTGGATGCCATAATTCCATGGCATCCCTTTTCCAAAGAAGAATTATCAGCAGAATGGATCGGGATGATCAGCTGGAAAATAAGTTTGTGGGAGTTCTCCCTGTGAGATAGCAGCAGCATTGGACACTACATGGTCTTGCTCCAGCAGTTAATGCACTTCTTGCTCAATTCCTTCTTGAGTTCCAAAGATGCTTCCACCTGTGTGGACTCTGAAAGGTGCAGAAGGTCTCTAAGTGTCTATGACTGCCCAGTTACACAACGTTATTTTAGTCTTTTATTATTTCTGTTTGAAAGCGGCTTTTAAAAGCTGAGAAGCGTAATGTGGCATAAGCTGAAGTCTGGTATCAAATCAAAAGAAAACTTATAATTTTCCCTTCTTCCATCTTGCCCTCCATCCTTTTTTTTTTAAATTATTTTTATCACCAGTGGCCGATCACCTTGAGGTGTCCCCGTTGTAACCACGGGATTATGTTTCTCATGTACAAGTCTGTGTAAAACATTAATCCTCTATCAGGGGCTACTTGCCAGGGAGCTGCTGGGAGAGAGGGGGAATCACGAGTCTTCTCCCCCAACACGGGGGTCCTCCTCGGTGCTCCAGGGTGGCTCCTGCAGCTGTTGGTAGAACGTGGGGTTCAGGGCCAGGCGCGAAATCTGTGCTGGCAAGAAATACCTGCAGATGACAGGAGAGCGCTTGAACTCCCTGCAGCGCCGTGCACCGTCACCAGGCAGACTGCCAAACCCGCAGCTTTTTAACTAAACAAACAAACAAAAGAAGCCCTCGGGCCAGGCAACAGCGAAGTTTGCGCTTCCAACAAAGAAAAACAAAAATCGGTTTTGGAAAGGTAGGGTTTGTGTAACCAACCGAGTCGAAACATCGTAGTACCTGAGGGCACGGGAATCCCTGTGGGGTTTGTTGCTTCGAGTCTTATTTGCATGAGGATTTGTAAAACTATTCTTGACCTACATAATGCATCAACCATAATAAGGCTTTATTTTAGGAGGAAGATTCAATAGGAGATTGTCTGCTTTGAAAACATTTCTAATATGGTGAGGGGAACATCAAACAAGATTAAATCAAAAGGTGAAATAGAGCCCCCCTAAGGGGAGGAAGAACCACATGCAACCCTATATAACTTTCATATTAGAAATAAACAGTGCAATACAGCAGCTTTGCATAGAAGGGCTGAAAATCATATTTAATTTTTGGGACAATTGAATTGTTCTTACATTTCAGGTATGGCAGTATGTGGTGTATTGCTCCCCTTGAGTTCACATTTAGCTGTGTCCCAGAGAGTTGCGTTTCTCACATTTTCACTGTTGTTGAAGATCCTGAGCTAGCTATCTGTGCCAGTAAAACACACACTGTAGAGGAAAGATGGGCCCCCAGATATCAACTGATCTGTTTTTATTATCCTTCATTATATGTTTGGGTTGGCTGCTGACCTTTAGCATCCTGACACTCCACTGATCCACTCTACTCACAGGATGTGTTTGGGAGGTTCACTAGAAAGGTGACGGTGGCAGGTGTGTACTGAGCTTTCTCCCTCTCTGTTTTGGGGAGGGGTGAGATTTGTCATTTTTTCCTTCTTTTTTTTTTCTGGTTTTCCTGTGTGAGACACTGGTGCAGTGGAGCCTTTGTGGGCAGCAGCAGTCAGGGCTCCAAACCTCACGAGCTCCCTCAGAGAGCACTCGTGAGAGCTTTGGTGAGCTGTGACTGTGGTGAGGAGCAGGGCAGGCAGGGAGGGAGGAAGCTGAAGGAAGTCTGTTATTGATTATTTCCTATCAGTTCAGGTCCTGGGGCCAAGGCAGTTTTGTACAAAGGGCCTGGGGATATTTTTAGTAAATTCTTACTGTGAGACAGTAGTGAGGCGCTGAGGTTGCCCAGAGAAGTTGTGGATGCTCCATCTTTGGAAGTGTTCAAGGCCAAGTTGGATGGAGCTCTGAGCAACCTGGTCTAGTAAAATCCTACCCATGGCAGGGGGTTGGAACTGGATGATCCTCAAGGTCCCTTCCAACTAAAAAAATTCTATCATTCTATGATGAAAAATATGTGTAGGTATGTCATTTACAGGCATGGTTTAGTGGTGTGCTTGGCAGTGTTCACTTAGTGCTTGGACTCTGTGAGCTTAGAGATTTTTTCCAACCCAAATTCTCGTCAGATGTGCCAGGGGGGAGGACTGGGGATGTGTGGTCTCATGGAGCCAATGCAGAGGTGATGTGTGTGAAAAGGAGCAAATCTTTCCCAGGACGCAGTAACTGGAGGGGTTCAGAGGGATGGCACAGGGAGTGCTCAGGTGATGGTGGCTGATGGCTGGATTTGCAGTGCCAGGATCCCTCTGGGCTTGCTGCCAGCTGAGCCCCCAAACTGAACACTGTTCTTCACACTTCCCACAGAAAGCTCTGTGCTCCAGAGCTCAGTGTGCTGCCTGGGGCTGTGAAGGACACCTTCCAGCTACACTGGGATACCTGCCTGCAGCCTCCCTCAAGCTGGGAGCACACAGGGATGCTGCAGCTTTCCCACTCAGCTCAGATATGTGATGAGACAGCTCAGTCCTCCTCTCTCCTTCCTTGCAGCAACACAACCATCCTCCTGTGCACCAGCTGGAGCCTCCCCTTCCCCGAGTGCCTGCAGCAGAGGGGATTGCACCTTCCATCTCACCCCATCCATTAGTTGTGTGTCAGTCCTACGTGACTGGCAGGTTTATCTCCTCAGAGCAGTGGTTGTGCACTGTTGACCTCCTGGTGCAAAGAGGGAAACAGCAGCACCAGCCCAGGGAGACTGTTGGGGCTGTGCTGCTTCGCTGTCCCTTCCCACTCCTCCTCTCTCTGCTCTAGCTGTAGCTCCTCGTGCTGTTTTATAAAGCTTGGTGATTCTTTATGTGTCCTCTTCTCTATCTGCTGTAAGACATGGCCATGGTGATCTTTGTTATTGGTTTTAGAGGTTATCTTAAAATCCTGATATCCCTCCCTTCCCTCCCAGTGCAGTGGTGCAGATTTTAATACACCTCTCTATTATTCTATTATTACTTGAAAGTCTTATTGGTTCTAAGTGAACTGTAAAATTTAGGCAAATAGAAAATATAAAAGTATCTCTATCTGAAAACTAGGGTGTTACTGCATGCTGAGATCTTACTGTCTTTGCAGTGTTTTTTGCCTTCTTGACACCTCACATTCTGAGTTTAGTGGTTTGTACAGGAGCCAAGACAGCTTTTGTTGCTCTGTCTTTAGATGCCTTGGGAGAAAATGAGGTTTAACACTTTCTTAAACCTTCTTTAAAAATAATATATTTATGAAAATTATCCAGTACTAAGGGCTGTTTTTTGTTTGTTGTTGTTTTGTTTTGTTTTTGTTTTTTTTTTAATGTTTCTCCAGTTTTTATAAGTGTGGCAGCTTTTATTTGTCTCTTACAAAAAACCCGAAACCTTCCTAAGATGCCTTGGATTTTACTGCACAGTGAAATATTTTTTTCTTTTCCTTAAAAAGTTCCACCTGTGTGTGGAGCCCTGTGATTACATACATTGTCTAAAAAGAGGGATTTTTCTCGTCTTTGACACCAGGAAAGAAATCTCAAATTTTATTTTTTTTTTTCCTTAGGATTTTAAAGCTAATAATTTTAACCAGGGACAAAAAGAGGCCTTAATTTTTTTTTTTTTTTAATTTTTTAAGATGTCACTCTGGGAGGGTTTTAAACTCCTCCTCCCTCCACTTATTCACCCAACACCAGTGAATTAAAAAAACAAAACAACCAAAAAACAAACAAACAAAACCAACAAACCCTCTCCCTCTTTTCTTCCGTCTATGATATGGATATGGTTTTCTTTCAGAAAAATATGGAAGATTTGGTTTCTGTTTTCCTTCCTTGCCTACCTGGAAGGAGGTTGGAGCCAGGTGGGTGCTGGCCTCTTCTCCCAGGTCACAAGTGACAGGACAATAGGAAACGGCCACAAGCTGCGCCAGGGCAGGTTCAGGTTGGACATCAGAAAGAATTTCTCCATGGAAAGGGTTGTTGAACATTGGAAGGGGCTGCCCAGGGAGGTGGTGGAGTCCCCATCCCTGGAGGTGGTCAAGAAATGATTGGATGTGGCACGTCTAGACCATAGACTCTTCCTGACAGGATAGCGATCAGCCGAAGGTTGGACTTGATGATCTTGGAAGTCTCTTTCAACCTAAATGAATCTGTGATCCAGAAGTTCTTGTCTCCCATGCTTTTTGTGAGCAGTCTCCCCTCTATCATTCATTCCTGGATGAAGAAAAGAAATTGCTTTCCTTGCTCAACACCAGAAACGTCCTTGGGGTCTGTTCACCCAGGTACAACTTTCTCCCCTTGTCCTTCAGTGGAGACGAGGAAGAAAGACTGATGTTTAACTGGGATTGATCCCAGCCTTGCCCTCCTCACCTCCACACCTAGAGCAGCTTGTACACGTGTGTTCTGGCATGTGGCTCTGCCTAATTCCTCCCTCTGGAAAGGTTCCTGCTGTTGTCTGGGTCTTGAGAGGGTTAATGCATTAAAGCTGACCAAGATGTGAATGGGAGTTCTCCGAATCTCTAGAGCAAACAGAAACAAGAGTGACATGAGAAAAGCAGTCATCCATTGTTGCCTGATGATAGAGAAGTTTTTAAAAATCAAACGCTCCAGTATAGCCCGACTGTGCGCAGAGAAAAACCTAATTAATTATAAATAGGAGGGATAAATAATTTAAATGTATCACTTATTTCTCCTTTATAGTTTAAGTCATGAAAAAATCATTTCAATTAGAAATTTCAACTCAATCTGAAATGCAGAGAAGCATGATGGTTCAAGATGGATGTGAAGCCCTTTATGATTTTCTTTCAAAAATGTGAGCTGATTCCCGCCCCCCCCAACCTGGGTGACAAAAAAGAAAAAGAAAAAAAAGATTGCTGAGACAGAAACAAGCAAAATTTCCTTTGATAGGATAACAGAATGTATTTTTAATTTATGAATTAGTACGTGTGTTGTGTGCGACGTCCAATTTGTCAGAAATGTCTTGGTTCCCTTGGCATTCATGTTATATGCATGGAATGGATGCAGTTTTCCCCATTAATTATAATATCCCATTTCCTCGAGAGTAACAAAAGATGATTCATTCCTCTCCTCTGGCCCTAACTGGCTCCTTGGTATTACTGATGATGGGTTTTTCCATTTATTTTTGACCTTGTGAAACTATTTATGTTGGACTCAGTCATGATGGATGGAGTGGGAATTGGGTGGTTTAAGGGTGAGAACACGGAATTAGCAGGTCCTTGTCCCCTCTGCTCAGTGGTACCACCTCACATATCATTCTTAGAACCCAAATACACTCAAGCTGACTCTCCTCTGCTGGAGGATCTTCAAATTTGGAAATTATGTCAGTGGTCTATAACTATAAAAAATAATTGTTCATGCTGATATCCCTGATGTTGACTTTTTTATCCCCTCTCCTCCGAAGTCTTGCTTCTAATAATTTCAAGGGTTCTACATTTAGGACTATGTTTATTTCTCCACAGATCTATGTTTTTTATGTCTTTTTATTTGTTTTCTTCAAGTTTAAAGAGGTATATATAGTATCTGTATGCTGATGGCTCTCATCTGAAGCACAAAATATGTCCTAATTGCTTCAAATTACTGCTTTTCCTTCCAGTAAATAGTCTCCAGTTTTGTTTCAGTTTCTGCTATGCAATTTTCCTGTTCACTGGAAACTACCGCTATAGGATATGTGAAATATGTATATGCTTACATCTGGGGATGGTTGCAAATGAGATCTACTGAATGTGGTGTGGAACAAAGATTTTATTAGAACTTGATTGGAGTAATGTCAAGATGAGACCAAAATCAACAGAGATGGAGTCAGAGCACAGGAGGGACGTGGAGCTGTTGGAGCGAGTCCAGAGGAGGCCCCAAGATGATCAGAGGGCTGGAGCAGCTCTGCTGGGAGGAAAGGCTGGGACAGCTGGGATTGTTCAGCTGGAGAAAAGAAGCTTTGGGGGGACCTGATTGTGTCCTTCCAGGACCTGAAAGAGCTGCCAAGAAAGATGGAGAGAGACTATTTCCAAGGGCCTGGAGTGACAGGACAAGGGGGAATGGCTTCAAACTGACAGAGAATAGGGCTAGATGGGATATCAGGGAGAAATTTTTCCCTGTGAGGGTGTGAGGCCCTGGCACAGGTTGTCCAGAGAAGCTGTGGCTGCCCCATCCCTGGAAGTGTCCAAGGCCAGGCTGGACGGGGCTTAGAGCAATCTGGAATGGTGGAAGGTGTCCCTGCCCATGGCAGGGGCTTGGAACAAGATGATCCTTTACGTCCCTTTCAACCCAAACCATTTTGTGATTCTATAACTATGATATCTATGAAAGCAAGATGAATTAGCTATACAACTGACTTGAGGGCAGTGAGTGATTAGCAGACAGACACACACTTGAGTTAAATTTAAACACCAGTCCTATAGGCATTAGTTTTTCTATTGCTATTTCCATTAGCAGCAGGAGTGAATACCTCAACCATTGGTTCTGTCCTGTGTGACCCTACGAAACAGAGACTCATTTGTCAGTATTGAAGAATATAATTATTATTAAAATAATTTTATGGTTATTTTGGTAAAACTCTTAGAAACCAAAGACTTCACAGCATAAAATATTACTATTCCAGTTTCCTTTTGAATTCTGTTTTATATTATCTCTTCATGATACATGGAAATTCTGATGCCCAACAGGCCGAATGTGCACATCTATGTTTAATGATTTGATAAACCTCTTCCACCTTTTTCTCTCCTGAATTTCCTGAGGAGAGCTTGTGAGTATGCATTTCTGATGAAGCATTTGATGGAAAAGCATTGTGATTTTTTTTTTTCTTCCCTTCCTCACTCAAAGTACATTTATTGTGCAGATCTGGAAAGCCCAATTTTCAGCCTAATAAAAGAATCAGACAGGGGATGGAGGGAGAACAAGGTTTTAGAATTAAATTGAGGCTAAAGGTGTACTGAAAGAGAAGTGCTAAAGAAAAGAATCTCTTTGCTGTTAGACTTCCTTACACTGTTATCTGTTCAGTTGAGGCTCTTAAGGGGGTTTGAGGGACTTATTTTGTTACTTGGATGTCTGAGATTTTAGCATTTTCCCAAGGCTGTGTTATGGGCTCATGGATCATATGTTAATGATACAGGTATTTTGGTTTGTGGCTAATTATTCTTGTGTCACTTATGGTAAGTTGCCCCATCAAATATTGTGGGCAGCACAACCAGGGCAGCGATTGTCCCTCTGTGCTGGGAACTGATGAGGCCACACCTCGAGTGCTGGGTCCAGTTCTGGGCCCCTCAGTTCAGGAAGGACACTGAGAGGCTGGAGCGTGTCCAGGGAAGAGAATGGAGATGGGGAAAGGGTCTGGAGCTGCAGGAGCTGCTGAGGGAGCTGGGGGGGCTCAGCCTGGAGAAAAGGAGGCTCAGGGGAAAACTTGACACTCTCTACAACTCCCTTCCAGGAGGGGGGAGCTGGGGGGGGTCGGGCTCTGCTCCCAGGGAACAGGGACCGGAGGAGAGGGAACGGCCTCCAGCTGGGCCAGGGGAGGTTGAGGTTGGACATCAGGAAAAAATTTCTTCACTGAGAGGTTTGTTAAGCATCGGAAGAGGCTGCCCAGGGAGGTTTGGAGTCCCCATGCCTGGAGGTGTCCAAGGCAGGCCTGGCCGTGGCACTCAGTGCTCTGGGC
>JAYRBT010000001.1:113720636-113782301 GCA_036023395.1 Myiotriccus ornatus
CTGCCCAGGGAGGTTTGGAGTCCCCATGCCTGGAGGTGTCCAAGGCAGGCCTGGCCGTGGCACTCAGTGCTCTGGGCCGGGGGACAAGGTGGGTATCGGGCACCTGGTGGACTCGATGACCTTGGAGGTCTTTTCCAACCTTTATGATTCTGTGATTTATCAGTTCAACATTTGCTTTTATGCCCTCTGACAGCTGTCTTAGCCCCTGTTACGACCTGGTGCATGAAAAGCTGCAGAAGTACCAACAGGCTGCAGTGTGGTGATGGCTTTATTTTGTGATAAAATGTCTGGGGAAGAATTTTCCCCTCTAATAATTCCTTTGATTGCAGGATGGGAAGAGTTGGTTGTTTTTAGTGTGTGTGGTTTTTTGGTTTTTTTTTTTTTTTTTTACATGAAGAAAAATAAAGAAGAAAAAAAATCTTCATTGAATATCTAAACCCATGTAGTTGAAATATTTGCTATGAACCCATTTGCAACCCTGGTGAGCGCCTCAGTTACAGAGCTGTCCTCTTCACTTTTGAGTTCAATAATAATTTCTGATTAGCTCTATTTGATAACGAGCCTCAGCTGGTAATTGACACAAACTAAAGCTCATCAGTCTTGCAAACCTAGTCAAGGAGTCCTAATATGGCAAGTCTCCAAGTGGAATATGATCAAAATGTGGTGGAAACCAGTGATTTGTAGCTGCATGTTGAAATTTTGCTATTAATAATAAACACTGTGATCCTGCTAAATTTCATAGGAGAATCTTCCAGCAGACTGAAACAGCAGTGCTGGTTACACTGGGATAGACTGATCAGGACAGAAATCAGGAAAAATCTCCTGTGGATATTTTTTTTTCTTTTTTTTTCCCTCCTGAACATGAACCAGGAACTTCAAGGTGAGGATGGGAAAAAAACCCACCAAAACAGGCAAAAAGTTTCTGAGGAGAGTGTAAAAACTGAATTATCCAAGCCAAAATATTTTCTATGAGAAACATAAGTAATGTCTAAAATAAGAATGGAGAAAGATTTGATCAAATTAAATACAAGCACTTGGGAAGCTGGGGATAGGTATAGCAATAAATGGAATGATGGGAAGATTTCAGAAGTTCAGAAAAAATTACTAACAAGGAAATATTACCATTTTTTTTTCACCTTATCTGTTAAGTGTAGTTCAAGGATCCTGTGGAGAAAACCTTGAATGTCTGGAGATATTGTAGGTCTTTGATAAAATCCATACCCAAGCTTCTGCCATAACTCCCACCTCCATTCTGGTTTTGCTGGTTGGTTTTTTCCTTAAGAACGTTTTCTGTGTTTAAAGAGGTAAGATGACCTCTAAGTAATGTGGTACAATTGTATAATCTGGTAAAATTGTGTTGAATGGGACTTTTCTCTAAGAGGGAAGGTGAATATTGTTTGCAGTGGCTGCATCCACAGGTGTTGCTGGAATAAAGCAGGGAAGCTGACTGCTAATAGGTAGGCAGATAAACTTATAAACTGTAGCCAAAATTTCTTCTCCATTGCAAAATAGACGGTTATCAGCTAAATACTACCTGAGGTTGGCATGTTGGTCCTACTGTGCTTGACCCCAGGCCCCCTGCCACAGCATAAATGCTTGAAGTTATTTTTGCTGTCCAGGCTTTGGGCTCTTCCACAGGGAGAGAACAGAGCTCCTGAAGCCTCTCAAGGAATTTTTTTACAGCTTTGATGTGAGGCTCTGCATGTCAAAGGTGTGCAGGTTGGAGCTGCAGCCTTGGAGATCACTGCTTATTGATTGCAAGCTGTTGCATATTCAGAAATAGGTTCAGCATAGGCCAGACCCCATTAACCTCTTTGGTCTTGGAGATGAAATATATTCTTTGCTCCTTTCCTTTAGTTTGTTTTTGCTTTGTTTTCTTTCAGGGAAGTGTGTCAGACTACTCACAGTTTATTTCTTCTTGTAGTGAAATGTTTGAATCTAGATTACTTCCTGCAGTGAGTAGTATGAACTATGTCCTTATCCCCAGATCTTTGCCTCCTAGGACTTACTGAAGGGTTTCTTTAGTCCCAATCCCAACAGAATTTCTGTGGTCATTTAACTTGTGACTGGTATCATATTCTTGTATGGTATTTATGAGGACATGAAGCTGGAGGTAATTCCTGTTTCTTCAGCTCCAGCCCTCTGTGACAGCAGGCAATCATATTGTCATCATATAGTCTTCCTCTTGAATTTACTGGTGGGGTTGTTTGGCCCTTTTAGTTGTATGGAGAGAACCTGACTTATTTTGGATTTAAACCAGCCTTCTAATTTCCCACCCCGAATATTTTCACAGCCAGCTTTGTTCTTCTACTAGTATTATACTTCAACTTAAACATCTCTCCTACTCCCTTAGTGTGCACCTCTCTGATTTAATTATGCTTGGAGGAGGACAGTATTTATATATATCCATTAACTTCTGTGCATTAGAAATCAGATACAAACATAATTGAACGAAATTAGATGCATTTTCTTCCAAAGAGTATCATAGAGTAAAAAATGAATCATTGAACATTTTATTTTAGTTCTGTGTGGGATTTGCCTGGCACCTTTTGACACTCAATTTAATTTTGTTAAATTTGATATTGAAATACACACATGAAAATTCTTTGATAAAACACTGCTCTTCTCTGCTTTCTTTCAATCACACCTTTTAGAAGAATCAACTCTTTTGTGTGTATAACAATCCCCTTTAAAACAGCTGTTTCAAAATGCAAGGGAAAACACTCATTTCATTTAGCAGGAGGATGTAGATATACTTTTGTGGCTTAGAAAGGTATGTGTCAGTGCACTTGTAATCATTCCAGAGCTCATCCTGGCATTGGGACTCACCTTTTTAGTGCAGGAATGAATATATAACCTCAGGAAATAGGGTGGAAAATTGCCTGTATTGCTGTATTAGCTGACACTCTAATGAGATAAGCAGTTCATCAGTGCGTGTTAAGGTAGTGGTTGATTTTTACCCTAAAATATTCCCAGTTTTTACACCTTTTTTAGTTCCTTTATCAGCCCTCAACTGTTCTGCACTGTTCCTGACATGTCCATTTGCTGTGCACTGAGAGAACCTGCTACAGCCTCTCTCTGCCTTCTCCTTGCGTCCTCCAAAGGGCACAGATGCTGCAGGAGTCTGAGGAAATATTCTTAAAGGTGAAAAATTATGACTTAAAATTATGTCATAAAATTAGCACTCAAAAGCCATCCTGGTAAGATCATTTTACATCCTGGAAATGCGTCCCTGTCCTTCTCCGTTCTCCCGTGTCACAATTTCAGTTTTAAAATAGCAGTAAATGTTATGTTCATATCTCCATTAAAATCACTCCTTAATGTATGTGTTCATGAGAGTAAAATGCACCCCCTTAAAACATTGCTAGCACTGAGCATTAACATCAGGAAAAAAAATGTCTAAATTCTACTTAAATGAATATTAAAAGCGGTAATAGTCTTTTAAGACAGGCCACCGGTGTATATTCTTTTCTGGTGTTTTGTAGCTCCAGCAATTTTTCCTCATATCATGCATTAAAATGAAGCTAAAATTTTCATCAGTTTTGCTGTTAATTCTGTTATTCTTGGGCATTCAGAGTAATGGGCCTGCTTAAAACCCTCTATTAAGATATTAGGCGTAACATATGTTCATTATATCAGAGTAACACTTATCTCACCTTCATTATGCAACAGCATAACGGTATGATAATATTTTGTAAATCATAGCAAGATTTCTAACATCTACATGTAAATGGAATAATGAGTAGATGCTTCTTTTGTCTATGTGAGTATTTCTGATGTTGTCTGATATTCTGGTTGACCTGTATAAGTGTCCTTTCCTATGTTAGTCAAATTTCTGTCACTGTACATCTGCCATGTTCATCCTTGTACTTTATGGGGGCTCCTTTATTGGAGTTTGAAGGCACTAATAAAACATATATATTTTTAAGATTTCCCAATTTTCTGCTTTAGAGAGGTGTGTAGTATTTCAAGCCCGAGTCCCTCCCAGTGGCAAGAATTCATGTGGAATGAAAGATTTGGAATGAAAGCTTTTTGAATTAAGATCTTTCACCGGCTTTTTACTTTTTAAGTTGTTGTCTCTGCACTTGGAATAACCTAAAAGCACTTGTTAATATTTGATGGCACAGTGAAAGCCCTACGTATGGAGATTTATGGAACTCACAAATGGCTCATCTGGGCATTAATATTCTTTGTCCCTTATCCTTTAACCAAAGCTTGGAAGGTGTAAAGGCAGGGCAAACGTCCCTTAGAAGGGGATTTCCATACTGGACTCAATCTGATGAAAATATGCTCCACTGGATTCTTTTTCTGATAACTTGTAGGCAGTGCAGGCATGAAATGAAAGCCTTTTCATTTCATTTAGCGAGCATTACCAGAAAAAGGAGCTTTTTGGTATGTGTGTGTGGTCTTTTTTTAATGGTTTGGCAAAACTTTGCGAGATTCTCTACAAAAGTTCACTTGTCGCCTGAATCTGCACGTTGAAGGAGGGTTTGCTGTGGTTTTAACAGACAGCAGTTAAGATCTGTTAGTGTTTTTGATGGGAATGCTCTCCGATTTTTTTAAGCTAATGACTTGTAAGAAATTAGATTTGGGATCTGGAAAATTTGGGTTAAGGAAAGGTCAAGGAATTAAAAGGTTATTATAGGCAATAAAAACCAGATGGAGTACAGCATTATGCAGCAGAGAGGAATTTCTGGCCGTGCCAGGACAAGTGGAGCACCCAGGGAAAAAAAAAATGAATGAAGGAAAGAAAAAAAGCCCTGACCAGCAGAGCAGCTGGTTTACACACAGAAGAACCATGAGATACCTTCACTTTTTGTTTCCTTTGTGTAGGTGCAATGACTGGTCTCAGACTGACACCTGTAGCCATTCCCATTGCCACTGTGGGAGAGGAGGACAAAAGGGTTGAGGGAAGAGCGGGCACAGCACGGACAGGCAGCTCCGTGGGGCAGAATTCACATGCAGGCAGCACCAGCAGCCAGGCAGCTCAGAGGCAGACCCATTAATCTGCTCAGCCTTGCTGCCTGTCAGAGATGAAAGTCAAACTTGCAGTGGGAGCCCTGCCAAACTCGGGTCACCCTCGTGCCCACGGGCTGGGCCTGGAGAAGATTTTGGCTTGCCCTGGGAAGATGAGGCAAGAGTGACACAATTATGTTTCTGTTCTGGCTGTGCTGCACAAAATATTGCCAATTACACATTTGTCCTGCTATTTAATTTGCTCTGATGATGAGGTGATGTGTGTTCCTCGTTCCTAATGGCCGTGTTTCCGTGGTGCTTCTGCAGGAAATTATTAGGACAGTGTCTCTCCAGTTATGTAATGCAGGTTACTTAAGCCTATGTATGTGTTGTTGGCTGTAATGAGAGCGGGGATTAGAAGCAGCATGTGTTCCAGGATAAAGGAAAAGCTTTGGACTGACCCAGAAATAGTTTATTTTGACCTTATGCAGCTGTAGGAGAATTTAGGTAAAGGTGAACTTTCACTGGTGTTAACTTGCGGCGGCTCTACTGACTGACTTCTTACTTGGAGAAAGAGGTGTTACTCCAATCAGGAAGAGGACAAACTGCCTAAAGGAAAATGTCTTGTTGCTATAATGGAAAAATCTATGGGCCAAATCAAAAGTATTATATTTGTATGCCTGTTCATTTTAGTAGAGGGAGGAGGCCCACGCTAAGGCTGGATCCACATCCCTGGCATGCACAGGTTCGTGGAGGCATCTTGGTGGGCTGGGCTGTGAGTTGGGTGCCTGTGAGGTGGTTGGGTTGGGTATCCCGTGGACTTCTGTCACGAGGACAAAGGATGAAAACTCCTTTCACCCCCTCAGTGCATGGCATTTACTGCCAGTGCTGATGCTGAAGTTGTTTCGTGGTTTGTGGAACACAAGTGGACAGAGTTTGGACTTCACTCCTCAAAACCCTGCAATGAACCTGGCAGGAACATCTTGGCGTGGTCGTTTTCATGATACGAGGTGGTTTGTGGTGCTTTTGTGTATGCTGGGGTTTTGTTCTGGGTTTTGTGGATTTTATTTATTTAATTTTTTCAGTTCAGCAACTGCAAAACTTGAGGTAAAAGAAAATCCCTTTCATTACTGAAGCAAATACAAAATGTCCTTTTCCCCCCCACCCACTTTTGGACTATAACTTCCTTTTCTCAGTTGTATTTTCTATTGAGACTTGCTCCAGGTGTAACATGTCAAAATTCCTTTTTAAATGTAGAAAAATATTTCGATGAAATTCTAATTGAACAACATATTCAATAAAATTGCAAATTTTTTATATCACTTATTTTAAAAGTGCAATGAAAATTAGTGCAGGTGAACTCTTACATATGCTTTCAGAATAAAGCTAGGTCCCACCGTGTCATCTTTAATACAAAACTTCCTTATTTATTGCTAATTAGAATAAAATTGTTCTGAATGATTTTTATTTTTTTTTAAATTTCATTTTTCTTGAGAGAAAAATAAAATTTTTCCTTTATACCCTCATTTGGGGAGAAGAATAAGTCAATTTAAAAACTGTTATTGTCTCCATTATTGAATAACTCAGATTTATTTCCTGAGCAACATCAGGTCTCCAAAACACGTTTTTATACTTCTTTTTCCCCTAAGATTCATTTATTTGTTTTAAGTGTATGTTATTTCTTGCTGACTTGCCCTCTTGCTGCTGTGGCTGAAATGAGTGGCACCTCCTCTGCTTGGAATCCTATGGCTGGAAAACACACAGTGCAGCAGCCAGGTCTCCATCACAGCTTAGTACTGAATGTCTCCATATTTATTGCTTGAGCAGTCTCTAAGGTAAGATGAGCAAAAAATGAGTTTAAAATATATTTATTGCTCATTTCTGCAACAAAGAGAGGCCATACTTTGTGGCAATCTTATTTTTCAGAAGCTTTTTTGAGGACTCTCAGGTCTGTGCTTGAGAAATGACAGTGAAATAAAGGTTTTGGGTTTATTTCTGTTGGCCTGAGCCTGGAATTTTTGCCTATTTTGGAATCAAATTCTGACAGAGATGCTGTATGCATTTTCATAACGACTCTTCTCTTGCTCTGCTTTCCTCTTTGCTTCCCCCCTTCCCTATTCTTCATCTTCTTACTGCCCTCCCTTTATTCCTCTTACATCTTTCACCTTTTTCCCTGGCTCTTCTCTGCCTGTTAACGTCCCTGCTGCTTGTACTTACCTCTGCTGAAGCAGCAACAGAATCAAAACGGATGAACTGTGAGTTCCTTATAGTAAACTAAATGTTAGAAATGAGGAAGAAAATTTTTGATTACTTTTTGTGGATGAACTTCTGAGCTAAGAAAAAGACGAAGTTAATTTGCAGAAGAAACATTAAACACTTCAGCAGGACCCAGGGATTTACGTATGTCTGGTTCTGTTAAATGTTCCTTGACCTCATCCTCTTCCACCAAGGGTATGTTTTCCTTGCTCCAGCTTTTCTTCTTGGTCCCTGGGGTTTAGGATTCCTGAAGGCTGGTCTTGCTAATAAACACTGAGGCAAACAAGGCACTCAGTGCCCCAACCTTTTAGAATGAAGATGCCAAAGTCTTTGACAGCCTTTTTCTGTCAATATTCAACTTCCATCTCAAAATAAACATATTTTCAGGCAAACATCTTCATCTGGAAGACGTCTGTGGGTAGACATTCTGCTGGAAAGAGGGCACAGCTGATGGTGGTCCTGATGGCAAATCCTTTCTTCTCGTAAAGTAAAAGCATCTGCTCTGCTGTGCATTTGTTTTGGGTCAGGGTATTTTCTTTTATTTCCAGGATTTTTCACTGCACTGGATGACTCTTAGGTGTGACACAGCCCAGATTTGGGACCTTTTTGCCTCTTTTGCTCTTTGTTTTTTTCTTTCCCAAGTTGAAAGCAGCACCTTTCTGACTTTTCAGAGCTAAACATAATGAAAAAGAATCCATCTGTTCGCAGTTACTAGCTTTTTGTTTCCACTGCTAGTAAAATGAGGACATAAGTGCTAAGGGTCAATTTTGGCAAAAGAAGTGTAGCTCTAACAATGTGACCCTATTATTCTACTGTGGTGTTTATTCCCTGTTAAATACATTTGTTCTGTTTTCTCCTAGTACCTATTTCCACTCAACTCCTTCCCATAATCCTATTTTCCATGTAAAATCTCTACCTTTTACAATTTTGCTGTAATGCCAAATGCACAAATACTTGGTTTTCTGGTACATTTGGCCTCTAAATCAGTCCCTCTGTTTTGTCTGTTCGTAGTGAATGGAGAGTTGCTGAGGTAGATGTGATCCATGGTTATGTGCATCCTATTATTTTTATTCCAGCTATATTCCTACGGACAGGATGTCAGATTTAGTGTAATGTGGTATGTTGTCTAATCAATAATAATAATAATGATGATGATAATACAGCTTTTTATCCTGATGGCAGCTTCGTGGAGGAATCTGGAAACCTTTTGTTATCTGAATGGTGACATGAAACCTTAACATTAATGCCAACTATGCTGCATGTTCCCTTCAAGTTTTTAGTGCTTCGTGTGTCACCTTCCATTAAGTTCTCACTTCATGCAGCTGTGCTTTAAAGAGCTTTACTTGTCCTTGTGTTAAAAATTCGAGGCAGAACAATGTATTTTGGCTTTCCTGTGCTGCCTGTGGGTCGCAGGAAGAATCCAGCTTTCCTCGGAGTTGTGTTCTAATTGCTGCTTATTAAAAATAATGAACTATCTTACTAGTTGTACTTTTCAGCTGCAGATTTAATTAGTGTTCACCTCCCCTCTCCCCAACTCCTTTGCTGGGCTGACAGAGCTGAGAGGAGGGAAACTGAAGCAATTTGAAACCTTGTTAGAAATTTATGAAGTGCTAAAATGTTTTATTCCCAGAGGCTGGTTTGCCAGCTGTCACTGGTAAGCCATTCTCTGCCTGTGATAGCAGGGGGAGGCAGCAGGCCACAGCCAACACGAGCATGTACATCGTTTGGCAGATTATACACTCTGTAATTAGCAGGAAGTAGAGTGAAACTAATTATTTTTCTCCTCAATTGGGCCAATGACATTTGAGAGGAGGACGGATGTGATGCTGGATGGGAGAGTTGCGGAGAGACCACAGATTCCCCCTTCTTCCCAGCTGGGTTTCAGGCAAGGGAAGACACCTGTACATCTCCCCTGTTCACAGTCTGTGGCCAGCAGAAGAAAGAAAAAGCTGTTTATTTGCTCTACAGACCTTTTTTTTGGTGTTGTGCATTGGTAGTGCTGGTCTGTGGAAGTGAGCCCTTTTGCCTGTGGAAAAGCTGGTCGCAGTTCAGTGCTGTGGGTGGCTCCCTGGGTGATGCTGTGTGGGGCAGGATGCTTTTGCTGTCCTCTCATGAAGTCTTGAATGGCTCTGAATTTCCTCGTGAGGGGAAGAGGAGGGGCAGGCACTGATCTCTTCTCTGGAGTGACCAGGGGCAGGACCCAAAGGAACACCTGGAGCTGTGTCAGGGGAGGTTTAGGTTGGATATTAGAAAGAGATTCTTCCCCCAGAGGGTGGTTGGGCACTGAACAGGCTCCCCAGAGAAGTGGTCACAGCACCAAGGCTGCCAGACCTCAATAAATGTTTGGATGATACTTTCAGGCCCATGGTGTGACTCCAGTGCAGGGCTGAGGGTGGGACTTGATGATCTCTGGGGGTCCCTTCCAGCTTAGTATACTCTGATTCTCTGAAATGACTGATTTGGCTAAAAAGTGCACCTCCAGTAGATTATACCTAGGAAAGTCTGTTTGTGGAAAAGGGATAAGCAGTCTATTAGAATTTTTTGTTTCAATTTCCTTAACTAAAATGAAAATCAGTCAGCTTCCATTTTACATTTCTCATTTGCAAGCAATGCAGTCACCCCTCACCTGCACATGCAAGCTGCAGCTAGGAAACCAGATCTTTTTTCTCTCCCCTCTAAGGCTGACCTTTAAAGTTCATTTCTATCTGTGCATTTCCAAGGGAAGACTTTTACAAGGTCAGTTCAAAGACCTTATTATTTAAGTGGAGTCACTTGAAGTACAGTGCACGAAAAGCACACTGCTAGAATATGAACCACTAGAAAATGCATTAAGGGCATTTAGAAGCACAGAAATAGCTGTTGCTTTCTGCCTCTAACACCAGGTGAACTCCAGTGTTTTTAAAAAACCCAGTTGCTGTTTTTTGGCTTTTCGTTTTGTTTATTTTTTATATCTCGATAAAAAATGATGGTTATATTTTAGGTACTGGGCCTAGATTCTGTTCTCCACCTCTTGGGTCATTTGGTCAGTCTTTTAATTGGAGCAAAAAGTGTAGCTTGGGGTTTTATTTCATCTTTTTTTTTTTTTTTTCTGTCCCCCACCCTCCACCTTTTCTTGATCCCTTGAGTATTGCATTGATCATATTCTTAGCAGGTCTAATGACAGCCCCTCAGTTCCCCCCTCAGCAGATCATTTCTTTGCCTAACTGCCCTTAAAGTTAGTAAAAGCCTAATGTGAGTAGCCTGATTATTTTCTTCCCCTCATTTGGTTTCAAAGCGTTTTCTCCTCATTATGCCAAATAGGACTGAGGAAGTTCTATTCAGTGAGATACTAAGACCGGGAAGAAGTGGGTGTTTATGTGTACTCAGAGAGGGAATTCAACATAACAAGGCATTTTAGTGTCAGCTCTGTATAAATTAAAGTGCATGTTCTGTGTAAGGAATACACATCCTTTAAGAATGATCTATTTGTAAAAAAAATGGTTTGGTTTTTTTTTTTTTTTTTTGAGCAAGTGTCTTTTTAAAGAGCATTAGGTATTTCTTCAAAGTAACAAGGCTTTTGTGTGAAAAATGCTAGTTTTTGTTGACTCTACAAATCAACTGTGAAATCACAAAGGAATCTGAGCCTGAACACATCGAACAGGTGATGCTGCATTTGCATTAGAATGATTTTTACCGGGCCTTCAATAGCCAGAAACTTAAAGTGTGCTTAAAAACCCTTGATTCCTCCCTCTTCACCTGCCACTCTCTGACAACTCTCATTTACGGGCTGCTCTTGCCTAGTTTCCAGCTGCCCGTGTTTGCCTTCCAGCTGCTCAGCAGGGTCCACAAAGGAACCCCGGGGCTCCTCAGCCGTGGGGGCAAAACTCGTCTTGGTGAATCCTCCTGCTGCGGGCAGGAAAGTTCAGCTTTGTATCACATCACCTCTCAGGCGTCTTTAAACACCTGGGAGCGCCCAGGTGTTTGTGTTGTGTACAAAAAAACAACCAAAAACCTCCCACCCAACAACAACCAGCCAACCAAACCAAACCAAATCTTCCTTCATGAGCCAGGGTGCAAGTGCAGACAAAGCACTGCGAGCGAAGGAGACCAAGTGGAGGTTGACAGCAGCAGGAGGGCTCGTTGTTGGATGCTATCAGAGGAGGAAATAGCACGTGTTTGAGAGAGTATGGGAAATAAAAACAAGTAATAAGACTGTGTAAGTACTGAATGATATCCCAGCACCAGTGAAACCAATGGCAGAACTCCCACTTGACTTCACTGAGCCCTGAATTCATCCAGCAGGGAATTTTGTGCACCCCATTTCTAAAAGAAGTCCAGAGATACAACGCAAATGATTGAAAAAAAAGGGACGCTTCCAAGTGGTGGGGAGAGACAGCAGGATGATTACAGTTCTTTATTTGAAGAGAGGACTTGACCGAGGTGAAAGATGTAGAAAACTTATCAGGAATATCCAGAGAATTGCTTTTTCTTAAGAGCCAGGAAGAATAGGACACTGAAGGAGACGAAAAAGAAATACCTCTTTCCTCAGAATATAGCCTGCTCAGCTCATGACCACAAAATATTGTGGAGGGAGAGTCTAGCAGATCCCAAACTAGAAGACCTGTTTTGATGAGATGGAGAGCTGGCTGAAAAATTTCTGTCAAGCAAGAAGAATGAGCTAAGGTTATAGTATCTCTTTTTGTTTTCTGAGGAGATGGAGGGAATCCTAATCATCCTGACTGTGAAGACCCCAGATATAGAAAATAAGATGAACAAAAAGAACTAAACCTCTAGACAGGGATAGGAAAAACCCACAGGTGTAAAAACAAAACAAGAAATAATTTTCATAATTATTTTTTAATTCATCAAATTATGCTTTCATTTGCTTGATGGAGATAACTGATTTTTAAAATTGAGTAAAGTGAAGTATCCACCTTCACAGCTGCCTCTTCTGGTGGGCTGTTGTTATTTCAACAAAAAGATGCAGCTCCTGAGCTCTGAGGATTTTCCTGCAGTAGCCAGTGAATCCTTCCTGCATATAAGAATGGTCCTGAGAGCAGCCTGTAGGATGTATAAGGAAATGTAGTTCTTAACACAGTTTCACTGAAGGATCAAAATTCATTCTTTCCTCCTGAGGGCTGAAGTTATTTGGAGGTTTTCTTCATTTAGCATCCACATTTATCTGCATATGTTTACAGGCCTATAATTCAGATTAGAAAGGCAATCTCTGGAGAATCCTCCTACCTAAAATGCTGGGCTGGTGCTTGTGAGGCTGCTCTGTCATCTTTAGCCTCCAGAATGTTTGGTTTGTGCCTCTATTGTAATGCTTGTCTTTGCTTTCTTTCTTCCCCTGTTTTGAGCCTTCCCTGCACTCCATCCCACACTCCTACAGTGTGAGAGCATTTCCAGAATGCTCTTTGTAGTCTGAGAACTGCACAGTTAAAATCTTACTCTAGCTTTTTAAGATTAAAGATTACTTTAGATGGTGCCTCAAGTGACCACTCTAATAATAAAATTCACTTAGCAATCAAAGAGGCAGCTCTGCAGGTGGGGTCTCACCTGAGGGGGCAGAGGGGCAGAATTCCCCCTTCCCCTGCTGTCCACGCTGTGGGATCAGCCCAGGGCATGGGTGTTTTGGGTTCTGGGCTGGGTCACATCCAGCATCTCCCCCACCAGCACCCCCAAGTCCTTCTCCCAGGGTTGCTCTCCATCCCTTCATCCCTCAGCCTGTGCTGACACCAGGGATTGCCCCGGTCCAGGTGCAGCACCTTGCACTTGGGGTTGTTAAACCTCCTGATGCTCCCACGGCCCTCCTTGGAGCTTGTCCAGGTACATTCAGCGTGTCTGCACCGTCTGATATATCCTCCTGTTGTGGCATTATTGTTTCAAATAACGTGAAAGCCAGTTCTTGTATTTGTGTGTGTCTTGTTCAGGATGGGGAGGTGCTCTGCTGGTGAATCACTGACTAGAAAAACCTAAAAATTCCTGCTTGCCACTGTGGTTTGACCCTTCTGCAGACCATTCCTTGGGGTGGCCTCTTGTTTAATTCAAGCTCAGGATCACTTTATTTCCCCACTTCCAGGGTTAACATTCTGGGAGGCCTAAAAAAGGACACCTAAGCTCATGAAAACTGATACAAAGGTCGATTTATCCCCTTCCTCCCCAAAGAATCCTTCATGTAATTAAATGTGTGGTACTTGAAGTTTACCCTACTTGCTGCTCTATTTTTTGTTGTCTTGATTAAACATGACAACAGATCAATGGGAGAGTAAAAAAACAGGCCATTAAAAATAGGTACAGGCTTAAGCCAAGTGTTGAGTTTCACTGTAGAATAATAAAGCAAAATAAAAATGTTCAGAAAATATTTTTAATCGGAATAATCTGTGAAGTATATATAGGGTATGGGATGGAGTGGTTTGGTTGGGTGGAATTTTGTTATTTTACTTTTTGAAATTTATTTCATTTTAAAGCCAGAAACCTTAGAACAACCAAAGAGGGAGCGAAATTTCCTACTGGTAAAACAAATTTTGGAGGGAATATGAACTTTAAGTTCTCCTGTGGTTTAACTACAGAGAAGAAAATGGGGTCAAGGCCTTTGTGAGGGAGTGATGATGATGCACAGGTATCTTCTTGCACTGTCATCTCTGTCCATGCAGCACCACAGGTGGACCTTCAGTTTGATCTAATGAAATAATTCTTGGCCATTCGTTTGGCCATTCATTTGCCTCTTTTACTGTAACAGTTACTAAAACTGTTGATTTACTGCTTGGAGTGCAGACCTTGGCAGGTGATATAGCGAAGTGAAAAATTCCAGATATTTTGATGAGGAAATTTAAGTATTTGTACTTTGTTCTCTGGGGGGTTTTTTGTTTTGTTTTGTCTTTTCTTTTATTTGTTCGTTTGTGGTTTGGGGTTTTGTTTTGGTTTGTTTATTTTTGTTTGGTTTTATTTGATTTTGTTTTTAACTCCTCAGTAATTCTGTCACTAAGAAAGAATATTATAATTTCTTCCTGTCTTAATTTACCAATCAGTTCATCTTATCTGTGTTTTCAGTTCGTGCAAAGAAACGGCTTGGGGTGATCATAACCATTAATGCCAGATATCTTTCTTTAAAATATAGATGAAGAAAGGGGAGAAAGGAAAAGATGAAAAAGAATTTGCTGGATTCACCCTCAGAAGTGCTCTTTTACATCAAGAGCTCTGTATTAGGACAAGCAAAGAGGCCCTAGGGATACCTTGGTATTAGTCAGTGTCCTGAACTCAGCTGGTGTTGCTGTACAGTCTGATATTTCCAAAGATTACATAAAGTATTTTCTGATTCATGTGTCCTTTGTGTCCTGTCCTCTTCACATGAAGTTTTGGGTGAAATGGCAGTCTGGAAATCAGTATTTTTCATCACTGAGTATTCCTGGCCTTCTCTTTTATTCATTTTGTTCTTTTCGTGCGACTTTCTCAATGCAGTCATGAAATATTAGTAAGGCCACGCTCAGGACTTGATGCCCTGGGAAATTCTAACCAGGCAAATAGTTGCTATCAAGAAACTTATTCCATTCAAAGAACTTATTGCTGGTTGAAAACCTGCTGCTTGCTGAGGCCCTGATCATGGACAAACCTGATTCCTCCAGTCATCTTTTGAACTGGCCACGAAATAAAAGTATTTACAAATATACAGGAAGTTTAAAAGCAGATAGAATTTCTCTTTGCTTTCTTCTGCTATGTCATGATTTGCTGCTTCTCACATCTGTGGGAGCAAAAGAGTCTCATTCTTCCTCCACCTGCCTCTTCTTCACACCTTTAGTCAGGGTTTGTGTGTTGGTCTGTCACATCTGTTTGTGGTTACCTATATAAATATTAGGGGTGTGGATTCGTTTGCATGACGGGATAGTGGACTCCTATTGTAGCTTTCCAGTCTTAACCTCCATAGTTACACAGAAAAGTCTGAAAGGATAAATATTAAAATCTCTGCCACAACATGACCTCCTCACATCTCACATCATTGATGGCTTGCATTCTGTGTTTGCAGCAGATTGACCTGCTACAGGTACAGGTAAAGGCTGATTGGGGATGTTTTGTTAAGCGTTTGGGACAAACACACAGGTAAAAAAAAAATTAAAAAATTAATAATATATCAGACACTTAAATTCCTATTCACATTTCACATTATTAAACTGTAATAGTGATTGCACATAATGACTACTTCATACTTTGATTTTGCTCAAAAGATCTCTTTCATCTCATCATTATTTACACTTTAAACTCAGCTTCAGAATCTACATTGCTGTCAATTTATATGATGCACATACTTAATTGGCTCTGATGAGGAGCAGGAGTGTGTGTGGGAGAAACTATGTTGCCACGTACAGTTATTGTATGAAGCCTCAAATATTATGATTTAATGTGAATGGTGAATGAAAAAGGTGTATTTGCAGCTGGGTAGGGTTAGTTGGTGGGTGGGATCTTCCAGGGAAGGTCCTTTCTCTTGCTTTTGCTCTGGTCTGGCATAGGAGGTTGGAACTGCAGCTGTGACATTATAAAAAGAAACAGCAACCCAGGAAATAATGCAGAAATGCTTGCTTGAAATAGATTGTTTCAATAAAAGGTCGAATAGTAGGACCTCTGTACTCAGCCTTTTCTTGTAGACTCCTGTATCAGGTGTTGAGAAGGAGGAAGATTGATGGGAGGAAAGGGAAATCTTTAAGTTGGGATCTCATACAAACCAAAACAGGACAAAGAAACAGATGGTTTGGGACTTAAAGACAGGAAGAGTTGAAAGTTGTGGACGTGATTAGTAAGAAGTTCTCATGTAATTGGTGGAAACTTTTCTTCCAGGGCTGAAATCTGGAAGAACTACCATGTTCAATCCTTCAGTCTTGGACAAATGGTGATACAGTGATGGTGAAAAATAGTGAACCTAGAAAATTCCCAAATGAGTTAAATGTTTGAAAATGGGCACCTGGGACACAGCATCTCGATCCCTAAGGAATTGATGCTAGAAAATTAATTTAGAAATAATTTTTAACACTTCTAGAAGATCCAGATGTTAGATCTATTCCTTCCTGTACAGCCCATGTGAATGTGGTTCAGGAGAGCACACAGAGCTATTAAAAGCATCTTTCATAATGTTTGTTGTATCCCCACAGTAAAAGAAGTTAATAAACCTTAGCAAGTGAAATGTTTGTTCGCAGCAAAGCAACTAAAACAGATTTTGAGAGGTAGCTTCACCTTGTGCATAAAAGATCAGGTGAACCTGATAAAGGAGCAAAGGGAGTATTTAGGGAGGTATGAATTCACGTGAACTCTCTGCACCAGCCACCTTCTTGACTTTCTCAGTTGTGACTGTCCCACCAGCAGAGGTGTTTTAAGGTTGGGGTTGTAGGGTACAGAAGATCCCAAATTAAACTTCTCAGAAGGCAGCTGGGAGGAATGATCCAAAACTGTATTGCAAGGGAAGGAAATTCTAGAAGGATCTAATCCACTGAATGCCAGTGAATCACCAGCCATGGATGAGATTCCTTCAAGATTTATAAATAAAAATACGTGTATAATTACTCGGAGAAATGGTGACTGCTGTAACTTTTTGCTGTTTTGCTTTGGGTACTTAATGTCAGGGGGTTTTGTTGTCTTAAAGGGCTAAGGTAGAGAACTACAAGCTGGCCTTAAGAAGGAACAAAGCTTTTAGAACACATAAGTAAATGCACTGCATTGGGGAAAGAAATCTGACACAGCTTTAGCAAAGGAAAGCCACACTTTATTACACATTATTACAATTTTTTTGGGGTGGGAAATCAAAACAAGTGGGCTAGGAAAATACAGTCAATATAACACAACTAGGTCTTTAAAATGAGTTCATCAAAGTGTCATATGAAGTAGTATGGAAGAAAGAAGCCATGAGGTAAGGGAGGTCCTCATGTAAATTAATATTTGGCTAGAAAAGAAAAAGGAAACATATAATTGATTTTCATGCTGGAGAGAAAACGCCGTTGGTGATCTCTGCTGGTTTATGGGTTGGTTGACATAAATGAACTGAAGAATGTTATAAATATTAAAGTCCTCTGGGGTAACAGTATTCAAGATAGCCCAACATGCACAGAAACAGGGCTGCAAAGAGTTAGAAAGATCATGCAATACTGGGGGGTAAAATGCAGTTAGGGAAGGAAATGAGTGTAGAACACTGCAAAGAGCAAAGGTAGTTCCAGTTGGGTGTGTGATCTTGTGAGCTGTCACCACTAGGAAAGGATTGTGACAGACTCTTCTCCAAACATCCTTTATGAGCCACTGTTGGAGCACAGGGGATGGGTACATGAACATTTGGAATAACACCCTTTTCTAATGTTATGCAAAAAAATGTAGAGAATTTTTTTTGTTTGTTTGTTTTCAAGAAACTGAATATTCCAAGCTGGCCTTGGACACTACCAGGGATCCATGGGCAGCCACAGCTTCTCTGGGCAACCTGTGCCAGGGCCTCCCCACCCTCACAGGGAAGGATTTCTTCCTAATATCTAATCTAACCCTGACCTCTTTCAGCTGGAAGCCGTGTCCCCTTGTCCTGTCACTACATGTCCTTATATTACATAGATACCCTTATGTTATATTATAGTGTTATATTCAGTATTATTGTGCTGTAGCATTTGAGCTGCTCTGTGGCAGTGTGAGCCACTGTTTTATTTTGATGATTACTGGGGCCAAATCACTTCAGGAACCTTTCAGCAATTTCACTATTAGTCAGTATTATGTACAATTCTGCTTCACAGAAGTGAGACTGTCTACTTAGGTCTATTGGTACTGGCTACTTATGCTGACCAGAAATAATTGCTGTGTAGGTTTTAAGGGGTTTTTTTCTTCTTTTCCTCCCTCCCTCTCCATTTTTTTTTTATTTTTTTATTTTTTAATTCTGCGTTACTTGAGAGCCATCCCCTGAGCAAGTCAGCTGTGCCCTCTTCACTCCTCTGCTGGTGCTGTTTGGTGCACGGGGAAGGGCTGCTCTTGTTCTGCAGTTGTGCTGTTGCTGTGACTCAGCCCGAGCCAGCCCTGTCTAATATGACAGGCAAACTGTCAGAAACAATCCAGTCAAGTGGAGAACTTGTCCCCATGGGTGGAAAAATCCAGCACAGTTGTGGAGCAACATTAGTGCAACAAAACGTTGAAGATGTGCTGCATGTTCTACAGTGGCTGGAAATCCTGCAGCACACCAGGAGATCCAAATGCCAGGTGGTTGTTCTCCTGGAGGGATTTCTAATCCAGGCAAGGCTTTGCTCCACAGGGCCTGTTCTAGAGCCCAGGTTTATCTCCCTTCAGAGTAATTCACAGGGATATGTATTTTCTTGCCTGTGACTCAGAAATTTTTTCCATTTCTGCATCTTCAAGTACCCTGATCTCTTCCACTTCTGCAGACTTGTGGAATAAGGACTCTTTCTTGCTCAAATTGCAGTTAATTGCAGTTAAATCGGAGATGAAAGGAGAAGAATCACGAGAGAGAGCTGAATGAATCTTCTTGAATGGAAATGCACTTATACCACAATATTATATGACGTGTGAGGCAAATGATGCACCCCACTAATATAACATTTTGTCCTTGATGTGCTGGTGGTGACGGGGATGACTTGGGACTGTTAAGACTCCAGGTTTTGTTCAGCATTTCCTAATCAGGAAACACAGTAGAGTTCAGTACTGCTTGTCTCTTCAGCAGTTTCTGGCAGAACTCTGTTTTCTCAGGCAGTGCTGCAGAGGTTTCTCTGCTTCTTCCCGTGGTGGGCACATCTTGCATTTTCCTTTAGCAGGGACTGCCCAGTGTGCAAAATGGTGTCTGTGTTGGAAACACTGCACCACCAAAGCTCTGACCTCATTCTTCCTGCGTTTTCTTTCAACACTAATGCATTTAGCGATGCTTCTGTGTGATTTCTGAGAGTAAAACCTTGTGCTCTGAATGATGATGGCTGTCAGCACGTGTTTCAGATTCTCAGGCTTGGATTTACTGGATGAGCTCGCTGATGGTGTCAGGGTAGAAGCTGTGCAGGCTCAGCCAAACTCCAGGCCTCCATCCTTACCTTTCTTTCAGAGCAATAATTTTCTTTCCAGGGAGAACATACTTTTCCCTTCAAGTGGCTCAGGGTGGAAGGGGAATGGGATACAGTGGGCATCATCCAGATCTTCCCCTCTGTTTTTCTTTCCCTTCCTCTCCTCTCATAGTTTTGGGACAGAGCTTTCTGTGGGACATGTTCAACCCTGCTCTAGATTTACAGAAACTTTTAACAGAGTCAACTGTCATCTGTGATAACAAAGATTTCTTCCAGGCTGTAGATGCAGGAGCTCACTGAACTTGCCATCATTACTAATGAGAGCTCCTGAAGGCTTCCTGAGGACTTGAGAAGCACCACTGATCAGAGCCTCATCCAGCCTGGCCTTGGACACTTCCAGGGATGGAGCAGTCACAGTTTCTCTGGGAAACCTGTGCCAGGGCCTCCCCACCCTCACAGGGAAGAACTTCTTCCTAATATCCAATCTAACCCTGCACTGTGTCAGTTCAAAGCCATTCCCCCTTGTCCTGTCACTCCATCCCTTGGAAATAGTCTCTCTCCATCTTTCCTGGAGCCCCTTCAGGCCCGGCAAGGCCACAGTGAGGTCACCCCAAAGCTTCTCTTGTCCAGCTGAACAATCCCAGCTGTGCCAGCCTTTCCTCCCAGCAGAGCTGCTCCAGCCCTGGGATCCTCTTGGTGCCTCCTCTGGCCTCTCTCCAGCAGCTCCATGTGCTCCCTGTGCTGTTCCCAGGGCTGGAGCAGCTCTGCAGGGGGGTCTCCCCTGAGGGGGCAGAGGGGCAGAATTCCCCCCTTTCCTGCTGCCCACACTGCTTTGGATGCAGCATCTCCCTTTTCATTCAATCCGTTACTGGACACGCAAATAAAAGGAAACTTTTAAACCTCAAACAGGTTATTCCTTTCTAGCTGATTAAGGGCTCCCATCCCGTCCATCCATTGCGTTTTCCACCCAGCATTTGTCTGTGCAGTGGGGTCTCTGCAGTGCACTGCCCCAAAACCCCCCACTTCTCCTCCTTCCAGAGAAGAAACTCATCGGTGAGTTCTGCTTCTTCCTGTGGTTTCACCTGAGGACCTTTTCTTTTAATTGTGGAATCCTGCTTTGATTTAATGGAATTCTCTGTCCTGGGAGAATGATAATGGAACTCTGCGTGCTTTTTTTTCTGTAGTGATTATTATTTGTGGGCAAAACCAACTGCATACTTAATTATCCTCATTAGTGGCTCTGATTTTGAAACTGATTCAAATGAATATCCCTTTGGAATAAAAGGTTGGGCACTGGCACTTTGAATCAGAGCAGCAATCTGAAGAAGCGTGTTTCATTTTTTGTTCCTTTTGGTGGACACCTCATAATTTTATACTCTTTAGCCCTGAAATACTGGCTGCCATTACACAGCACACTACATGGGAAATAGTTCTACACTGAGAGATCATACACTGTGGAGAGAAATTTGCCTTTCTGAAGGATACCATTTATGCAGTCACATAAATTAAAACAGTACAAAAACTAACCAGGACATGTCAAGTTTGCTCATCTTGATTTATTTTCCCCATTCGTTTTTTTTTGTTTTTTTTTTTTGTTTTTTTTTTTTTTTTTTACTGCAGTAGCAACTGGAACAATTTACAGGACTGCTTTGACATCAAAAAGGCAAACAGCCAAAGAATACTTCTTACTTGGAAATTTGATTTGGATATGTGTTAAGCCGAGTCTCTGGGATGACCACTCAAAGCAGGCACCTGTTTGGGTGAAGTTGTTAGTGAATAACTCAATGTCTTTGTGCAGGGCCAGGAGCTGGACTCGATGATCCTCGTGGGTCCCCTCGTTCTTGGGGCACCTTCTGCCACTGCTCCTGGATGTCCAGTCTGGGAGAAATTCCTGGCAGGGAGCAATAGAGATCTAAACGATAAGTTAACTTTATAATTTGGCTTCATCAGGGTCTCTGATAGTCACCAGAGGGAAGAAGCAAGGAGTGCTTTGGCCAAATTCAGAGGTTTTGGGTTTCAGGGTGACCCTCTGAGGTGCAGTGGGTCAAGGACAATGAGCATCTCACCCGCGCAACCTCCCATTTTCTAATTAAGAAATTGGTGATAGAGATTCTTCATGCTTTTGCTCATTCACTCTTTAGGGGGCCTCTGTAGGAAGTATCAGAGTAATAAATTTTACAGAGCAGTGGATGCTCCAGCATTTGCTGCTGGGAGATAAATTTTTCCAGGGGAAAACAGAAAAGAAGGGTCTTCTGCCCACGGTTCTCATGAACACCTGTGATCTGACCAGTGCTGAGTTACCTTCATTTCTGTAGGAGATAACAACTGCAGAAAAAAATGTGGGCTGTTCTCCTGTTTCTCTGAGCAGTTTAAAAGACAGTAACATTGATCAATGAGATCAAAGGCACTGATAACAAACAAACTTTTTTTCCTTGACTCTTTTGGTTTTTTAAATCTGTTGTGGGTGGTGGTGCTTAATTAGTGCTTTTGTATTTATTTTCTAGTGTGTAAGTTTAATACCCTCATCTCTTTGCTAATTATGTGTGTAATACGAAATAATTTTGTGCAGTTGGCTTAATTTTGTTTTCCGTATTAAAGTTATTTTGATTTTAGCATTCTCTCATCAATTTTTTTTTTAATGTTATTTTCACTTTTCTTCATTCTATTAATTCCTTTTAGTAAGATTTGCTTTGGAGTCTGGTCAGAGCATCTTTCTTCAGTGCTGTATTCCTTGTGTGAGTTGTATTTTACCCTCCCTCCCCTCAGACAGCGAGGAATATTCAGTCCTTGTTGATTTAGAGGGGCAAATAAAACTCCTGTCTGGAGTCAGAATCAAAGCCAAAGTTGTAAAAGGACGTTCCTTTTACCCTGACTCTAATAAAATTTACAATATTTATCAACCTTCCATGTTAGTCATTAGATAAAACCCCTAGAGGGAGACACGATCACAGATGGATTATTGTAATGCCTCATCACTCTGATCTTTCCACGGGAGCTGAAGCAATTTCTCTAGGTCACTTTGCATAGCCTGTTAGTGGATAATTGAGTAGTGATAACAACATTCTTGTTTGTAAGTGTCTAATCAGGTTTGGATTCTTTTAAAATAAGGAGCTTTTTTTTTTTTTTTTTTTTTTTAGTTCAGATGTATTGGAGGGGGGAAAAAAAAAGCCAATCAAACCCCCCCACCTTTTTTTTCCCCCTTTTTAAATCTCAGTCATGGTAATACAGTATAGAATCTTGAAAAAGATAATTAAAAATCATCCTCAGTGATGGCATAACTCACTAGCATTGTACCCAGCTACTCACCCAGACCTTTTCTTTAGCAGTGTTCTGCATCAAGTAATCTGCATATTTCTGATTGCATTTGTAATGCTTCCACTCCTGGTTTGAAAGGCACAGCAATGCACTCTGAAATGTTTCATTTATCACTTCTCTGTGTGTGTGTTTATGGAAAAAAAAGATTATCCTACCATAATGTATTGTTTGAGTGCCGACAGGGTAATTAACCTGTAGCACAATCCTGTTTATTCAGTTTCCTTAAATACAACTTATTGTTTAGTTGTCTTCAGTATTTCTTACAAATGTTTTGGGTTTCTTTTGTTGGTTTTTTGTGGGGTTTTTTTGAGTGCTTTTTAGATGAATTCCATTAAAATGTCTTAAAAGGTATTTGTCTTTACAGTGAAAAATCAATATTTTATTTTCCTCTGCTAATGAGGATTTCAATGTTTTTCACTGATCACATGGAAAACGGGGCTTAATTTTTCTGCTTTTTAAATTTCTCAATTGTTTTGCTGTATTTGGGGCTTTCAGTATATTTAGGTCTCCACCTAATTGCCATATATCTTTAATGGCTATGATTAAGATGATGTCTCCTTGCCTGCTTCCTACTCTGATTTCAGGCCAGTGAAAAAGGAGGTGTCTTGCTGGTATAAGATCTTTCCTGAGATGTGGGGTTCTCAGGACTTCTTTTAAAAATCCCTTCTTGAGGGCTCCTTCTGACTTCCACTGTCTTGTTACCTCTTCCTTCCATTTTGGCAGATAATCTCCTTTATGCCTCCCTTCCCCATGCTCTTTTGGGGACGAAGGGGAACATCTTTGTCTTGGTTTTTTTTTGCAGCAATTCTACTATTGTTTTTTATGTGCTGCCTCCCCCACTAAACCACAACGAAATCAACACAAAAGAAAAAAAAAGAGCCTTGACTTTGAATTTTCTGAAACCTGGAGATGTGTTTAAGAATTGTTGGAGTGAGGACTGGCAAAGGGTGGGTGCTTTTAGGCGTTTTAGGCTGTGCCAGGCAGACTGTTGATATTTTATTGTTTTTCATAAGCTTTGATTAGAGCTCGATGCACTGATAAGAATACCTGTGTTCTTAGTCCCTGAAATACTTCAGGGAATGTGCCTCATCCTGCTCTGCCCCTGCTTTACGTGGCTGAGAAGGTGCCTGGAACAAATCCTCCCGACTGTCAGGGCTGTCCTCTGCTGGAATGTGTCGTCCCATCATGGTACAAAGCATTCCCAGGCGTCTGCCATTCCGGTTGCAGACTGCAAGCGTCAGCACTGGGAAAAACTTTCAGGAAAAGGGATGCTCTTGGATCGCTGATTTCTGACAGGCACTTTGTTCTCTACTGTCCTTTTCCTATTTTCATTTTTTTCCCCTCTGCTTTTATTGTACTCATTCTGTTCGCTTCTCCGACTCTTGTGTTTAGGTGGCTGTATTTAACAGTGAAAAAATATTAAATTTGAAGGTGACACCTTATGTAATCTCTTAAATCTGAAGAAAATACTTGACTGTTGCCCAGTTCTAGAGAAAAGGAGATGAAACTTTGATGTCCAAGGCTGTGGCAAACCTGATGTTCCACTGTAAGACAGTCAAGGCTGTTGCTATAAACCTGCTGTAGTGCAGGAGAGCAGTCGACTGCTTAATTACATAATTTATCTTTCCTACTTTGATTTTTATTTTATCTAAATAATCTCAGTGGTCTCTTCGCTCCAAACTTTCACTTTGATTCATATCTTTTATTTTATCTATATAAATATTTCATGCTGGATTTGATTAATCAAAGGGATGAGAACTAATTTTCCCCCTTACTTCTGAAATTGTTATTCATTTAGGACCAAACTCCACTTGCAAAAGCATTCCAGGGCTAGTATTTAGCCCTTGAAAAGGGCAGGGAAGGTGAATTAAATATAAGTTTCAATTAATTGTTCACAGACATTTTATTAATATTTTGGGGTGTTCTGAGTTCTCTGTTGTTTTTAACAACTGAAGAGAAAAATGGGGCTTAAAATTGACAGTTGCAGGATATGGGAAGAGGTCTTTGGGAGAATATGAGGCCCAAAAAGATTACTTCAAAATCACAAAGGTGTTACTTAAACTTACTAAAAGATGAAAGAGAACATGATGAAAGGGAAGTGTACAACACTAAGTTCCTCCATTGCATTCTGGCAATAAAAAATATAAAATTTTCTTCTATTACCTGCAAACTCCATGGAAGATTTCACTTTTGGTGTCATTAGGGTAAAGGTTCTTGCAGGTCAAGCAGTCTGAAGGGGGGCATAGAGAAGGGCGGAGGAAAGGAAAAGAAGGACAGGTGGTTTCATGGTTTGCTTTCTTTCATCTCTTTGCTGGTGCTGATCCCTCCAGGTCACTAAATCCTACACAGAGCAAGCCCAAGCCTGACCCAGTTTGGTAGTTTAAATGTTGGAGCTTCTCTCTTACATCTGGGTGACACTCCTTTCTGCCCATTAAGAAGGAGGATTGTGAAACACCAGTTTCAGCCTGTTTTGTGTTGTGGAATATACAGTGAAGCCTTGACAAACCACACCCTTACAGGCAGGAACAGTATTTTCTAGGCACAACATGGCAGTGCTGCCCCTGAAAAGCAGGAGAAACTTCCTTGCCTGTTATCCTTTGTCAGTTCATCCTTATTGCTCCAAGTAGTTGAGTCTAAGGAATGTTGATTGAACTTGCAAAACAATTATCCACCCCCTTCTCCCTCACTTACTTCCTCCTCCCCTTCCTCCCTTCCTGTTCTTGTATGAGGAGGATAATGGTACCTACTGAGCCTTACAATCAAGAAGTGTCTCCTGTCCTGTGTCTCTTGATCTCATAAACTGTTGATGTGCCCCTTTAGCCATGCAGCTGAGGGCACAGATCTTTGTCTTCTTGCCCCAAAGTTCTTGCAGGTGCAGACTGTTTGTCACCCTCTCATTTCAGCTGGGGCATCCACTGAGCACTGCTGAGGTGCTTCCTCCTGTTTCTCTCAAGAATTATTGATTTAGTAATGAATAAACCTTATTCAGGAGGCACTTTTGCCTTTTCTTCTCTTGTACCACCAACCAGTGTCACCTGATGTCATCTCTGTCCAGGCCAAGTGCAGTCATTCGACTGTGAGCTGTTTCAGTTCTGCCTTCTCTTTTATGATGACCTTTCATTTATTTATTTATTAACTCGGTTCTTCAGGTATTTCTCTTTTCTTCGGGTATTTCTCTTTGCTGTTTTATATCAATAACTTCCATCAACTTCCTCTACAGCTCTCCCTTGCAACTGTTGGTCTGAGCTTGCTGGAAAACACGTTGTTTAGCTGGATCATATTTTACCATTAAGTAACATATAACTACATATCATCTTTGAATTGTCTCAGTTCCAGTTGGGATAAATCACTTCTTCTGTTATTCGGTTAATCACTTTCTTCCTATGGAACGTTGGAGAGAAATATCTTTTTAATAAAGGCTTCTGCAATTCAGTGTTGTTGAATGCATCCAAGTAGCTTACACAGTGTTTTCCACCACAAACTGCATCTGGATTGTCAGCACTGTGTTTATGCGTGTGCATTACAGCACTACAATTATTTTCCAGGGATCTTGGTGTGTTTGGGGCTGCCATGAAGATGAATGTGCAGCAGATGGTGCTTTAAAATGAAGCAGTATTGTATAGGCTGATGGATGGAAAGTTTGTCAAAAGTAGTGAAAGCTTCTACAGGGGATGCAAAGCAGCTGGAAAAATTCATTGTTATGTGCTGCTGGTACGAGTCTCTAGTTCAGCTGCGCTGCATTTGATTAGAAAGTTAGATTCTATGGAAGTGTCAAACAGAGTTCCTGATATTCCCTAATTTTATGGCATTTCTAATTTGGTATTCACCTCTTTGTTCTTGGCCAGGGAACCTACTGGTTTTGCTTGAATACATGTTAAGAAGCAGTACAGCATAATAAAAGTTGGCAAATGTGAACTGTGTTTATTACTTCTACGCGACTGTCTTGTTGGCCAATGGAAATTAAAATGCCCTGTTGATTGTTTCATTTGTATTTGTGGAGAACGGCTCGAACAGCAGATGAACAATGCCAAATTCTTTCTTTCTTTTTTTTTAGTTCTCTTTTATGTTACCAACAATACTGTTCTCTGCTTCAAAGTACAACTATAATTAGAATTGTGATTATGTAAAAGTGGCACCATCTTATTCACTCCTACTTCTTCCTGGGCTTAGTCCTATTATGACTATTTTTGTTTTCCAGCTACCCAGTTTTCTCCTGGGGGGTTGCACCAACTAGGTAGAATTTGTTTTTTGCAAGGGACTTAATTCTGTAGTAGCACCTGTCTTATCTGTATGCAGAGGCTCAGCTCCAGTGCTTGAAATTCCTCCTTTCTGAGTCTCCAAGTGCCTTTCATCCTTCCCTGTGGTGCTCATTTATCTGTCTCCTGCATGCCAGACATCTTTATTTATTGGGGAGTGTCTCCCTTACTTTTCTGTTTCTAGGGATTCCCAGAGCCAGCTTTGCTCTCTTTGGAGTCTCTCCCCATGGTCAATGTCAAGATGATATTTAGAGGGCAACACCTTCCCACCTTATATCTTCTCAGGATACCAAAAGAGAGAAGGGTAAAACAGCTTATTTTGTGCTCCAGGTTACCATAAGAGGCAGAGGTAGACAAGGCACCTCATGATTTAGGATTGGGATTACAAGTTCATTCTGCAGGAAAAGAGAATTCATCTTGTGCCAGTGAAGGCAAAACTGAAATATGTCTCACTGATGCTCACTGGGGCTTGTTGCACTTCGGTCACCCTTTCAGAAACTTATTCCTTACCAGACTTGCTTTAGAAAATCATTTCAGAATCTGCTGCATTTGAGATACATTTGAGACACAAGTTTCTGTGTTTGTGTCAAGCTAAACTGGTGTGTTTTTTACAAATGAACACTATTAGGAAATGTGAAGCAGAGTGGTGGTATTGGAATATATCCTACCATTTACTGGAAAACAAAAATCATGTGTTATGCTGATGTGCTCTCAGACAGGAAAGGTTAGGAAGGTAGTTTGGATGAAGTATTGGGGAGCCTTCAAGCCACCTGGAACTCTGAAGCCCTCTAAGTAAGAGCAGAATAACCCCTGGCAGGAGTGTTCAGAGGAAAGAGGGGTAATCCTATACTCTGACCAATACAGACTTTTTTCAGTGCAATAGAACCAAAGTTTCTGGTTGGGAGGGGGACTCCAGTCACACGGGTGGCAGAACGAAGATTATCATAAATGTGCTTTTTAGCCAGGTTTATAGGTCTTTGATAGAAAGATCTGACCAAGTGATATAATCTATTTTTAAGCTGCATCTGTATTTAGTACAGATATGTATTATAACTGAGGAATTATGGGGATTTTTCCCACTCTTTGCTCGGTTCTTTTTATTACTTTATGCATCATTTTTGCCACGGAGAGACTGTAGAAATAATTTTAGAGATGCTAACAGAAAATGCCTGTGTTCCAGGCAGAAATTTAGTTGCTAGAAATGTCACAGAAGTAGATTACTACAATTTTGCTGGGCTCACAAAGAGTGCTGCACCAGCGAACACAGAAGCGAATGGACCTGTATCAGTTTACACTGAAAGGAGTTTCTCGTTTTACCTACACTTAGTGTGTTTAATCTGGTGATATTTCCTTTGAAAACAAGGAACATTTTCTTAGAGCTCGCCTCGGGATCCAGATGCTTTGATTACCTTCCCTGGGCGCCACATCTGAGTTCGGTGTCGAATTGTTTCGCGCGCGGCTGAAACTTCTTCGATTTTCAACATTTCTTCTCTTTCTTTTTTTCTTTGTCTTGCAGTTTTCAGTGAAGAGCTACACGCCAGTCTATACTTTGTCAATGCATCTCTGCAAGAGGTAGTGTTTGCCAGCACCACAGGGACACTGGTCCCCTGTCCAGCTGCAGGGATCCCCCCTGTGACGCTCAGATGGTACCTAGCGACGGGCGAGGAGATCTACGATGTCCCAGGGATCCGCCACGTCCACCCCAATGGCACTCTCCAAATTTTCCCCTTCCCTCCTTCAAGCTTTAATAACTTAATCCATGATAACACTTACTATTGCACAGCTGAAAATCCTTCAGGGAAAATCAGGAGTCAGGATGTTCACATTAAGGCTGGTAAGGACAGTCTTATTTGGGTTCAAAGGGGCTTGACTGGGAGGGAACTTTGGTGTTTCAAAGGGCAACAGTAGCTGTAAATTGAGGGAGATTGGGCAGAAGTGTAACCTCTGAACTCTCAACAATATTCAGTAAAATTCTGGATTCTTTCCTCCTTAGTTTGAATTATTTTTGGGGTAAAAAGTTAGTTTTCCAATGATCTTAATCAGTTGAGCACAAGTATAAGGAAACACAAACAGATAATGAAATCAGACTATGATTACACATTAAAGAGCTGTTAGGGGAAAAAGATGAGTCTTTGGATGTTTTGTACAGGGGCTGGAAGAAAAGAGGGATGTTTGCCTAATCACATCCCTTCTCATTTGCCTGTAGTCACCTGTGCTCTATTTTGAGAGGAAAAACCCGTGTCCTGTGCAATGATTCAGCAACTGCTGTGGGTCCACGGGCAGTGCTTCCTCTTTAAGCTGAAAGATGCAAATGAGCACAACGGTTTTGCACCTGTTTTCTCTACTGGCTGGGTCAGCCAGTGGGGGGATTAGAGTGGGATCAAAATCAGGCCTTTTGTTACAACACATCAACACACGATTGCGTGGTTTTTGAAGATTTTTGTCTACCCACTTCAGTTAATTAAAATATTCAAACAAACAAACGAAAAGTAGTCTGGGACTGACCCTTGGCAAGTGCAAATCCACGGAAACTCTTTGCTGTTGGTGGAGCTAAGCTTGGCTTTTCCCAGGAGGGAATTATCTTTCCTTTGGAGATAATGTCTTCACAGGACTTTCACAGGGAAAACCGTGGACACTCAGCAAGTAGATTTCCCCATGATTTTCTTTTAAATAGGAAAATGTATTCTCTTCTTCTTAACAATAAGTTAACATTCAGAGATCTGTAATTTGTAGACAACTGGGAAGGCGAGAATAAAAACCAGGTTTCCATGAAATTCATGTCTCATTAAAATTTAAGTCTAGAAAAGTGGGTTTTCTTGCACTAGAAGCAAGTTATTGAGTTACATATATGGGGAGTTTCCATAATGGTCTGTGCTTCTTATGAAAATGTTCAGTTGTCCACAAAGAAAAGCTTGAAAATCAAAGATTCATAAGAACACACTGTAACCAACTTAATGGTTGAAACTCACTTCTGGTTTTCGTGCTTTTGGTTTTACTTTCATGGATTTGTGGGCAAGTTGTCTGTCAGAATTATATTTAGAGACAACATCATATATTTTTTTCATGTGTGGATTTGTTTGTGTATCTCAATTTTGAACATCTTTTGGGCATCAGTTTTTTTTTCCCAGTATTAGTTTCTAATTTTTCTATTTCTTAGATAAACTAAAAGTGATGTAAAGGAGGTTAAAACTTGCAGTGACTTGCTTGGTGTTCATTTAGATGTAAAGCAGATGATAGGGATGACAGGATGTAGCTCTGCTTGCTGCCCAGCAATGACACAATGACCCCAAAAGAAATCTTGCTCTGTTTGAGAAATAAACTTTGCAAATAGAAAAAGAACCTGGAAATAGGGCTTTGCAGTAGCAGCTGTAGCTGCTTGACTTATAAGTTAACAACTTATTTATTTTTGGCCAAGTCAGAAATGTCACTTTACCTCTTTTCTTTCCCCTTTTTAGCCTTTTACCACTCATTTCTCCATTTGATTCAATTTCTCAGTTAATCTGAGGTTTGGATAACAAGTTAAACAAATCCCCTTCCTTCATGTGAACTGATACTGTGTGTCAGAGCTGTCATTGTGTCTGATGGCAGACAATAGTTGTTAGTGAGCATCTTTTCCAAAGGCTTGTGTAGCCCCTCATTCATAGCAAAACACAACTTTGAGAGCCTTCAGTGCACAGCAGTAAGTGCATTTTATGCTCAGTTGATAAACCCTGAGCTGCTGAAGTGGGAAATTATGAACTTCATTTGTTTATGTGGTACTTTCATGAGAAATCCGAGCACTATTTCAGGTTGGCCCTGATTAGCATGATTTTGGAGGGGCCTTTTCTAATCCCTTCTCTATCTCCTCCTGCTTCCAGTGCCCCTCCAACAGCAACAGGGCTTCCTAAAAATGCAGCAGCTTTGTGGAGCTTCTGTTCACAGCTCAGAGACTGACACAGCTCTGCCCGTTCTCACGGCTGGCTGGAGAAAGTCTGAGCCTCACCTACCTGTTTCCCCAAGGATATGGGAAGCAGACACAAAACTTCCAGCTCACAAATTATCGTCACTGTGCTTTTTCATGTAATTCTGCATGTAGTGCAACACACATCCCCAACCCCTCCAAAAACAAATCCCCCACACCAGTGAACCCAAACCCAACCCTCTTCCAGGCCTGTCCCACATGGGATTAAAGGTGCACGTCTCCTTTTTAACTTCAAGCTTTCCTGTGCAGTCATGGCAGGGAAGAGTATATTTTTTTAGCAAAGAATTTCTCATATAAACTAATGACCTGGGGAGTTGGGATTTAAATTTAAAAAAAAAAAAAAATTGAAAGTAAAAATTGGCAATTTATTCATGGGAACTGTCAAAACTACGATCTGGAAATAGCTGAGGGGCCTCCTAAATCACAATAATGTAAATTTTTTTAAGCTAGGATGTGAATAAACCTCTTTCCAGTTTTTGTGCCCCACGTGGTTTCTGTGGTTTTGGGCAGATATTCAAAATGGCCAACTGCTCTGAAAAGTACAAATACCTTCAGCAGTGTGTTAGGATATTGCTGCTAAACAGGCCTGTTCTGTAAATGATGGCTGGAGCAGGAACCTTAGACAAAAGTCAGCCTCATTAAGATGATCTATGTGCCATTCCCTCAGTGTAGAACAAGATTAGGGGGCTGCTTCATCACAGGGCAGCCACTGTTGTAAAGTCACTGCATTAAAGTGTTTAAAATACCAGTTCAACACTTACAACAGGGTTAGGAATCTTAACCTTTGATTAAAAATAAATTATTTTTTTAAAAAACTAGTGGTGTCTATCTTAAATAGAAAATGGAAATTTTTTTCTTTTTAAAAAGATATTTAATTTCTATTTGAATTAATTTTTTATTAAATTTACTTTTTAGTTAGGACTTCTAATAGTTATGTTGTTATAGCAACGTTTGGGGTGGAGAACTTCATTCTTCCTTCTTGCAGTGGTAGCACTGGACCTGAAAACTTGATGCTGTTTGCATTTGTGAAGTCTACAGTTACATCTCAGTACTCTGCCCTTTTTTTTTCATGAAATACATTGTACATGGGGCTGACTCTTAGAAATCCCAGTGCTCCTGGTGTGTAGAAATGCTTTTGTAAACTCTGAAAAGGATTTACTGGCTTTGCCTGTCCTGGCTTACCCATTTACGTGTTGTAGTGGACAACATCTGTCTTCTCCCTCCTCTACCACCTTCTCCAACTGTTGCTCACAGAAATTTTCATTCCTTAATTCTTCATGGAATTATTTCCGAGCCAGGATTTTCCTTCTTTCCATTCTCCTACACAACACAACTGCATATCATCCCAGGAATATTGGGATTCCTCCAGGTGTGCTTTTATCTTCTTTGTCCATCCATCCAGCTGGGCTTTTTATTTTCTGTTCATTAAATTAATTCTTTCAGAGGCGAGACAAGTAAGTCTACACCTAAGTGTTTTTTGAATTGGGCTGGTTTTTACTACAGCATGCTTTTACTTGCTGCAGTCGTGGTTTTGTTTCTGTTCTCTTACCATTATCTGATTTCTTTTAGGGCTAGTCAATCCAATGTAGCCTTACCTTACATACTCTCATTTCTCTGTGTTTCTGAGACACTTTGGTTTTTCCCTTGCTGTCACCACCATTGATTTTCTCCTTTGGTTCTCACTTCTTCAAAATCCTAAATGACACTGGCCTTCTCCTCTCCCCTCTGGATGTCTAATTCACACACAGAACCTGCACGTTCCTCGTGCTCTTTGACAGGGCAGAAAACCCTTCGCGAAGGGAAACACGGCACGAGAAACTAGACAAGTAACAGGAGGCATAACACCATTTACCCACATCCACATGCAGGATGAGGTGGGGGGAGAGCACAGGAACGGTGACACGCAGATTTTGAGGAAACAAAAAGCTCTGGGAACGCTTTCAAACACTAACTTTGCAAAAGGGTGTCCTTTTCACTGAGGAAGAAGAGCTCACAACCTGAGCCACCTTCTCGGGGGGTTGGGGCTTTGCGAGGCTGACCGAGGAGATGGACGAGGTGTGTGAGGGTAACTTGCTTAATGGCACCTCTTTTTCCCTCCTTCCAGTTTTACGGGAACCCTATACAGTCCGTGTGGAGGACCAGAAAGCCATGAGAGGCAATGTAGCAGTGTTCAAGTGCATTATCCCCTCCTCTGTGGAGGCATACATCACTGTTGTCTCATGGGAGAAAGACACAGTCTCGCTTGTCTCAGGTAGGCTCTTATGGTTTTCCTTCCCATCTGGCACTGGCAGGGATGTTTCCTGGTTGTTTTTTGCCCCCCTACCCCCCCAAATTGCCTGATGTTTCCTCGGAGTCAGTTATAGCTGGACGGGATGTCATCCTTTCACGTCAGCATTGCTGCGTCCCTGTGGCTGGGTGTGTGACGTGAAGGCGTCAGACAGCCCTGCTTGAGGGGAAAACAACATGGTTTTTGTTTTATACCAGGCATAAGACCAGCTTTCTGGTGCTGTGGAAGTGGGTTTGTGTTTTAGCTTTGATAAAGGACTCCCACGTGCCAAAGAAATTTGAGTGTCGTAAAACATGTGCTGGGTTGTAATTGGGTTTTTTTTTAACTCGTAATGCTACTCATGGATTAGAAGAAATCCAGAGTCTAAATTTGTTTGGTTATGTTTAAATGAGGTATGTAATTGATATTTATACTTTCACAGCATTTTAATCTCAGATATCTTCACAGATAACACTGGAGGCTTAAGCACAGGGTAAACTGTGCCATAATCTGAACATATTGAAGTGAAACAATCTATACTAAAGCAATTATGTGCATTAATCTATTTACTGGCAAAGCGAGGAAATGTGAGACATTTTTCAGGAAGTACAGGGGATTCAGGCAGAGAATACCTAACATTTTAAAGCACAAACATTCTAAGAAATTCATGGGAGAAGGGAAACATAGGGAGAATATTTTCAGTATAGTACATATCTAAGTTCTATGTATTACACACATGCTGCTGTTGTTACACATACAAATGATTTATGTGTGAAGAAACTGGAAATGTATCAGTCCAGGGTTATGCAGAATGGAAAAAAAAACAGTTTGAGTTAAATGTTGCTGCAGAATATATTTAAGAATATATTTGTGTTTATGATCCTTCAGTGTGTGGAAATGTTTTTCTAACATCCTCAGGATATTAATGATCTTTTCTTTCTGATAAATTGATGGAAATATCTGTGTCTCTATTATGACTCATATTATAGATTTCATTCCTCTCTGTGTTTTATTGATTCCTGACATCACCTTGTTCTGGGTTTTTTTGTTGTTTTTTTTTTTTTTTTTTCAAAAACTGTATTTCAAAGAGCTTTCTAAGGATTTGGTAGATATTTAAGTACCATGTAACTGGTGATCAGTTGTTCTGCATTACTGGTGCACTGTTTAAGCCTGGTGAATTCACTTCCTTATTATGCTCTAGGATTTTAATAGGAAATATTATTTTTGCCACTGAGCAACTGAAATGGAGTGTAAGCTTTCCATTATTCTTTAAATAACTATACAGAAATACACTTGAGATTATCAGAACTATGACTATTTAATGCAACAGTGGATGGATGGGGTTATTTTCCTTCATCTCAAAATAGGCTGCTACATGATGCATGTGTATCTGTATGTGTGAGTATTGGCTGGAGAAAAAAAAGTGTATGTCTGTGTGGTTAACTACCTTAATGTTTATTTTTTTAAGTTTGGTTGTTATGAATCGTAAGAAAAAAATGCATATTTTCTCAGTCAACATAGATGGTAACCTCTCAATCTGATTTTTTTTTATGAGCTGAACTTTAGTACCCTGTACCTTTGTGATATCCCCGAGTGGCTCAATCCTGCCCTTCCCCCTGGAATCAGGAATAGGGCACACAGGTCTCTGTAATCCCTTCTTTAGGGAAGAAGATATGGCAATTCTGCAGACCACCATGGCTTCTACTTATAGACAATTTCATTTTGATTGGATTATATTGGTTTTAACCCCAAACTTTTGGGAGATAAAAGTGTGTAAGAACATTTAACTATGTAGATCTAAATCTAAAAATTTACTTTTCTTAATGCAACCTCTGGCTGTGGTTGACAAGGCTACCATCATAAAATATCTATTACAAACTTTAACAAGTTTCTAATTATCTCACAATCCCTTAACTCTGCAGTTGGCAGAACCCTAAATGGAAATAAAACATAATTCATTACAACTGATGCTATTAAAAAATCTCAGTTTATCCCCTTGGGTCGTGTCACGGAAGAGATTTAGTTTCAGAAATGAAATCACAGGTTAGATGACAGGTCAGTGCTACCTGTCATGCAAGGGCAGGAGGGAGGCAGGAAAACATTGCTCCCCTTTAACCACAGGGATGGCAAGATTTGTTTGTTCACCATTTAATACTCTGTGACTGCAGCTTAACAGCGAGAGCATTTGAAAACCCGAACCCACACGTGTTTCATAGAACAACTGGCTTGAGTTTTGCCCATAATCAATTTTGCAATAATCTGGCCATGAACCCAAATGAGGGGTATTGATCAAGCCTGTCTTAGAATGCCAGTGCTGATGAATAGGATGCAAGATGTAGCATGACTATTGAGCTGTTTCCCTAATGATCAATATTCCAAGGAAATGCATATTCTTGCTTACACAGCCCCAGCTTGCATGTTTGGTGTGGTTTGTTTTTTTTTTCCTTTGTGCTAGACCATATTAATTAGTGTGCTTTTAATCTCACCATTAAATATCGGAAATATCAAGTTCTGATTTGTTTTCTTCTTGTTTCTCAGTATAACTGATCTATTGATTATTCATTAGGATCAGCAAAAATGAGAGTCACCTTGAGGGGAAACCTTTGCCATGAAAGAGCGAGAATTTAAAAAGATACACACTTGGAGAATGATGGTTATCGTGGTTTGAGGTGGACGAGACTTTTTTTGGAAAACAAGGTAGTTTTTATGGAACAACAAGAAAAAGTAAAATGAAAAAAAGGTGGAGAAGGGGATCAAGATGAGAAGAACATTTTCTGAAGGGAGCTACAGGAAGGATGGAGAGAGACTGTTTACAACAGCATGTAGTGACAGGACGATGGGGAGTGGATTCAAACTGACAGAGAGTGAGGTTAGATTGGATATTAGGAAGAAATTTTTCCCTGGGAGGGTGGGGAGGCCCTGGCCCAGGTAGCCCAGAGAAGATGTAGATTCCCCATCCCTGAAAGTGTCCAGTGTTGGAGAGGGTTTGGAACATCCTGGGATAGTAGAAGGTGTCCCTGCCCATGGCAGAGGGTGGGACTGGATGAGCTGTAAGGGCCCTTCCAACCCAAACCATTCTATACTTCTGTGATTTTCAATGGGATAATTTATCCATTTAAAGTGGAAGACACAAGTAGCCCAGGAAGCTTAAACCTTATAGCAGGGAATGGGAGACCCCCTATGACAGAAAACAGGGCAGCTTTTCAGTGGGGAAGCGTTATAAGCAAGGGGACCAACAGAGAAGAGTTTTCTTTTTTTTCTTTTCTGCATGACTTCAACCCCAATGCAATATTTCCAAGAACAATTTAGAGTAAATATTTCATATACCTGTCTATCTGTAGTGCAATTCTGACTACTAGGATAGAGAGATCTGCAGATGAACCAGAATCCTTTATTGCAACTGTTACTGATCTAGATATCAGCTCTCTTATTATAAACATGTAAAATTTTAAACAAACAAACAAAAAACCACAAGAAAGCAGTGTTTTTACTCTTATAATGTAAAAATATCCTACCCTTTTAGGAAGAGTGTTTAAGAAGGGTATTCCTTGATTAAAACAGGATGAGGTTTTCTGAGCATATCTGCTTTTGTCTGTATGCTTAATTTTCAGAGAGCATAGTGATGTCCACAGTAATCAAAGTGTGGAAAAAATAGAGCTGGGCGAAAACATCTCCTGTTTCCTGGCTGCAGTTTTATGTCATGCCTCCAGGTTATTGTAAAGTAATTGGGAGTTGAAACATATTAAGACCTATTGCTGGAGCATTTCCAAGGAGTATCCCAGTAGGTCGGACTCCATGTTCAATAAACGGGAAGGTGCCCGTGTTTGGAGGCAGAAATACCAATTTTTATGAAGTCTCCATGTGCAAGGACAGCTGCAGACTGAAAAGGTGTGCATGTGCTCGTCTATCTCTCAGGGGAACAGCTACATAATTGGGGTTTTGCTCCTACACTTTGTCTTTCCATGTGGCAGCAAATCTGAGGCCAAAAAGCTTTTCCAGGATGTAAAAAAAAAGCTTTTCCTTTACCTGGGGACCAAGGTAGAGAAAAGAAATAGATTTCTAAAGCAAGGCAAAACCCAATTACTTGGATGAATCTATTTTGAGGAAAAGTGGAAAGCCCTGGCCTCCAACAGCAAATAATAGACAGAAATATTTTCATACTGGAAAGCTCCATTTTGAATAACAATAGTGAGATGAAATATTCAGCCATCTCCACTGCATACAGCTGTGTTACAAACTCTCTGACAGAGAAGGACAGCAGCAGACCTTGGCAGTTGTCAGTCTGCTCCAGATGCATCAAGTGAGTTGTATTTACCTCTTTGTGTCCTCTAGCAAAAGCAGTCAAACTGTGCAGAGGTGCCTGTGTTGCCTAAGAAGCTGCGAGGTGTCAGCAAAATAGGAGGACTGATGGTAGTTCTGAGAAATCTCAAGGGGCTCACAAAGTGCAGGTTTACTCCTGTACCGACCTCTGCAGCTGGAACTTCAGGCTCTCTTCTGAAGATCCTACTTTATTCTGAAGAATTTGATACCGTCATTGGAATTGAGACTGATCGTGAAATTCATCTGAATTATAACAGGGAGAGTAATGATGTGCAGTGTTCTCTTGGATCAGTAACCAGCTCTTATGTGTTTTCATTAGATGACACTAAACATAAAAGCTTAAATCCTCCTAGAACATTGTATGATGGATAGCTGCATAAATCTTGCTCAGAAGCTTCCTTTCCCTCTTAACTGCTTTCCTTCACAAAGCATTCCCAAGGAAAGAGACTTTTGGAATCAGCTTTGTGTTGACCTTGTAAACGCCGACAACAGTCAGGGTTCCTGCAGGACCAAAGGGTGCAGAAAGAATGTTTTTTTAATAACAGCCATAAAACCAAGGAACAACAGTGTAGAAAAGTGCCACAGATGTTGTGCTTCTGCTCCCACTGAGCAAGTTGCCAGGCAGGTGGGAGTCTAGTGCTTGATTCGTTCCCTCTTCACTCACAGAACAGTGAAGCTGAGCTAGAAAGGAAGGTAAAATAAGTGCTGGTTCTGCTTTGCCTGGGTAAAAACAGAGAGCAGCATCCATCCATGCCTTAATTAGCCCCGGAGAGAGCAAAGGATGGGTGTGGCTGTAGGGGAAGGAGGCAAAAAGGGGTTGCTAAAATTGGAGGTCAGTGTCCAGGGATCAGCAGAGAGAACAGAGCAGAACGGAGAAAACAGCTGTAAACAAAGAGAAAGGCTGAAGAATTAACACGGGTCTGTCACCACATACTGTACTTCTGTTACGAATCCCTCCTATCCTGATGCTGATAACTGCAAGGGATTTGGAGTTTTTTCTGTGTGTCTGAATAGCTCAGTGCCAGGAGCGAGATCATGAATAAGTTCGTGCCCTGACCTTTCCAAATTCCCATGTTCCCATCTAACGACATCTGATTTATACATGGAGTGTGACTGCTTAAAAAAAAAAAAAAAAAAGTAGAAAAGGAGAGAGACAAATAATATGGACTGTGCACAATGGCATCGTTAAGGCTGCACTGAAGGAATAGCAGCTCTGAGGGAAGGTGGGCGAGCATGGATGGATCAGAGTTCCCTGAAGGGCTGTGACTGACGTGCTGGTGACAGCAGATGAGCCTTCCAGCCACGGTACTTCCCATCAGCCAGGAATTAGTCACGCTGGACCACGGCTTGAGAAGTGTCACTGATGTACAGTGACCTACATTTGATGTAATGAATTGCATTATTTATTTACACACAGTTCCTCAAGTCTCGTCCTTAAAAGGCTCAGGGGCTCTTGGATCTCTTTGTGCACAAAGGGCTTTTCGGAACTGCTGCAGTTGCCAGTCAAGCAGTCAGTGTTTGCCAGTAGTTATCACGTGGTGACATCTGAAATACAGCACTGCAGTTTGTGCTGGGGTTTGGAGATTACAGCAGAGGTTCAGCTCACACAGAGCAATCACTGTGTTTTCAGCCAAGAGGTTTGTACTTTCAGGAAGGAAAAGAAAATATCTCTTTATGTAGAGTGGTCCTGTATGCAGAGTCCTGTGATCAGAATGAGATTGCTGTTGATGATCACAAGGATGAAGTCCAGCCCTTTGATTGCAGCTGTGTGTAGTCATGAGCTATGATCTTTCTTGCTTCAATTTGCAATCACTGATGGCGACCAGAGTTGCCAAAAAACAGGCATTCAGCATACATTTCACCTGTGCCACTGAATGCTCTAGATGCAAGATTTCTCCTGGTTCCAGGTGGAGTGAGATGAAGAGGACAATTTTTTTATGCTTAGGTATTTGAGCATATATAAAATAAAAAAAAAAATCTGTGTGTAAACTACCTTCTACCAGAAATTTGCCAGTGAGGCTTAATTCTGCTATTCAAAGTTGTGACAGCACTGAATGTTTTGGTAAAAAGTACAGCAACCAAACCCCTCCATCTGCTAAACTTCCTTGACTCCTTGGAAAGCTTCTGTGAGTGGCATTCAGCCATGCTCAGGTCAGGCTGTAGGTTTGTTGTTACAGTGATGTGTTTTCCAGGCTTCTTGAAGACTTGCAAAGTGCACTTGCCCATCTCCAAAGACAATATATTGCTTCCTCACTTTCCCTTTCAGCAAGGTTATTTTCCTAAGGGACCCAGGAAGAAGTTATTTCCTACATTATTTAACAAAAGGCCGGTTTTCCACATTTTTTCCTGAGAGCTCTGCTCTTTTAGGACAGTGTCTTTTAATACTAGAAAGTGGAAATGCTAAAAACTTAGCACTTCTTGCTTGTGCAAATATTTTTCACACTCTGTCTCACTGTAAACTAAAAATGTGACTGAGCAAGGAGCTGTGTTTAAAACTGCTCAGTGAAGGAAGCTGTAGTGAGGTGGGGGTCGGTCTCTTCACCCAGCTAACAAGTTCTAGGATAAGAGGAAACAGCCTCAGGTTGTGCCAGGATAGACTGGATATTGGGAAAAATTTCCTCTCTGGAAGGGTGGCCAGAACAGGCTCCCCGGGGAAGTGTTGAAATCACCAGCCCTGGAAGTGCTGAAAACACCCGTGGACGTGGCACTCTGGGACACAGTTTGGTGGTGGACGTGGCAGTGCTGGGTTAATGGTTGGACTCGATGATCTCAGGGATCTTTTCCAACCTAAATGATTCTGTGACTCCGTGGCCCTTCCTCTGGTTACTCTGTGCTTGCTTCCTACTCCACTACACTGGAGTATTTTGATCAGGTGAATCATTTAAAAATTATGTCTGTGGTATCCTTAGTGCTGGATTCAGCAGGGATTTCGGCAGCTTTGTGGGAGGCAGGTGTTTGGAGTGACTTGAAGGGATGAAGGTGGAAAACATCTGATCCACATGTCAAAGAATCACGTTTTGATATCACAGAGGAAAGTGAGTGATGTTATTCCGGTAGAAGAGTGGTTTCTGATCCTTTAATCAGTGAAGGGAAAGCTTGTGGAATGGAGTGTTAATATCAAGGAGACTGTTCTTTTCCTGTGGAGGGAACTTGCAGATTTTCCTCCATGTGATGGGGTGTTTTGGCTGTTCTGAGAGCATAGAACATCGATGGCTGCTTGTGAGAGATGGAGGAGAAAAGTATCTTTGGGTGGGGTGTCTTGGTGCTTAAAATGCAGAAAAACAAAATTTGCTCTGTGTCACTATATCCAGAACTTTTAATTACTAATGGGATTCACAAATAGTGGTAGTGGCTTTGGCATTTCAGTAATGAAGCATATTTAAGAGACAAGTGTATCATAATTTTTCCCCCCTTCTGTCGCCGCTCAGTTTTGGGACAGCCCTCCATTTCCATCACTGGGAGGGATTCTTTTCCTCTCACTTCAAAACCAACCAAAAAAGCCAAAAACAAACCCAACAACCCCCTAGTGCTTTCTCTATTTTTTATCTCAACTCTTTAATTTATTTTTCTATCTGCTTAAATTAAAGCATGTGAAAAAAAAACTTGATTGGATTCAGGCCCTCTTTAGAATTGCCTTTGCCTTGTGAATTGAAGAGAGAGAGAGGGAGATTGCAACTCTGTATTCTGCGTTAAGGCTTCAAATATTTAATTATTTTTTTTTTTATAAAACATGCCTGGCTCTCCCTTTCCCTCTCTGTATCCATCAGTGTGTGTATACAGATACATATACATATATATGGGCACTTATCACATCTCTCTCTGGGCCTGAGGGTCTGTTGGACCATGCATAACATTATCCAATCTGATGCCCAAACTGTTCTGTTTTACCACCTTGTTATTGATGTTGCCAGTCATGAAGAGGTTTCTTTCAGCATGGTTGAATCCAGTGACACAGTTAGTCTTTCACTGGAAATATCTGTGTCACATTATTTTCTCCCCAGATGTACTTGAAATTTCTTTCGTTTTCCTGGCTGAATCCCATTTTATCTCCTGGCCAGCTTTTTTCTGGCCCCCACAGTTCCTGCAATATTAATTCTCTCCGGGGTTTTGCAAAACCTTCAGATAAATATGGCCTGCATTTTAATTAACTGGATGTTTACCAGCTCTTTATTAAAGGTGAAATTAGAGCAGACTGGCTGCTAACCTTCACAGGTGCTCACTCAACATTTTTCCATTTGGTCTTTCCTCTTTGTTTATGATTTTTTTCAGGCAGTTTTTGGTTCATATAGTTTTTCTTAAATAATTGAAGCAATATTTTTATTGCTTTGGTTTGATTGCAGGATTTTTCTTTTTTTGGGGGGGTGATTTTGTAGACAGCAATGCTCAGATTTGGTATCAAAATTCTGGGAGCAGGAACACACTTTGATGAATCATTGTGCTGGTTTTAAGTCTGATTTTGTTATTTAATTTTTTGCTTTTTGAAATAAATAGTGACTGTAGCATTTTCTTCTTCCTTATAAATCTGCTCTGCCAGTAGCTTGTGATCTTGTCACCTTCCTGAAGGCGGTGGATAAGAAGGTGACCACATTAAGCCACTGTATGCTTGAGGTTTCCCATCAAAACTCTGTCTAACCTGAGCAAACAGCCAATGAGCTCTGACAGTTTTGATATGAGGGGACAAAACTGATGCATGAGATCCATTTTAATGAGTTTGTGCCTTGCTACTGGGAATTCTTTATACCATACAGCCTCTGCCTGTGTACGTGGTTTAGCTGCATCTGGGAGGACTAGAATGGCAAAACTGCCGCCAGTTGTGATTTGTTTAGGTTATTTTTAATAACCAGAGACTTTTTAACACCAAGGAAATCTTTAGAGGTGACATCTAGAAGAAACAGAAATATTCCAGTCTTGTGGGTTGTAATAAGTGACTGATTTCAACTAGAACAACATTGTGGAGCACGGTGCTGTCAGGTTTAAAAATCCCCATTTTTTTAGGGCTGTAGGTTGGCCATACAGGTGCTCATTTGGTTTGTCTTGCCCGCTGAGAGTCCAATTTTAATTGAAAGGCTCATTAGAAGATTGACTCATTAGAAAGAACTGGAAATATATCTGTGGTAGAGATTGTTTCATTTGCTGTGGCATCAGTGTTGTAGCTGGATTGCTAAACTGTAAAGGCATATTTTAGTTGCCTGTATGTTTTCTCTTTGGAGGAAGCTTACAATGAAGGCCAGTTGACCTTTTAGTTAGAATAAAGTGAATTTTTAAAGCCTGTGATGTGGTGTGTGAGTTCGACCTGTGTAACTGCGCGGGGCCAGATGCTCCATCCTGCTGCGAAAGGCGGTGGATACAAAGGCTAAACATTTTATGTTGTAAGCAGTTGCTGTACCAAAATGTCCAGAAAACTTAGAGCCAGTGATATTTTTATAAAAGTGAGAGCACAGAAGAAAGATAGAACTGTTGAGATGTCACCGTCACCATCAAAATTGCTTTAAAATTGCAATTACAGATATTTTTTTCACAGCAGAAGTAGCCTATCAGTTTGTTTGCTCACATTTGCTTGGTTTGAATGAAATTCTGCATGTTCTTACCACGCACTTGAACGCTGTTGGTGTTGAATGAGCCAAAATGTTTACTGAGGGCCACGGAGACCAACGTGATGCCAGAGCAGTGTGATCCACACAGACCCGTCAACAAAAGCAGGTCAACAGGATTGAGCAAGAAAGAAAAAAAAAATAAATCAATAAATCTTTGAATTAATCATGCAGGTGCCAGAGAGAATTATGGGCTCGTGAAATGAAGGCTGTAGGTACATATCCACTTATTCTTTCCTGCCTCGTTGTGTCCTTTCCTGTGCCTGCAAGTTTCCTTTCCCCTGCTGCCATCTGAGCGGCCCTATGTTTGTTTGGGCTCCTTCATGGAATACTAACCCGTCATTTTAAAGTAGTTGGTTCAGTTTTGATCCCAGAAATCCCCCTCTTCTCTCTCTCTCTCTCTCTCTCCACGCTGCCAATTCCTCACTGACTGTTGTGCGCACTCAAAGTGAATTAATACGGGGATTTCACCCTGGCGTAAAACGAAGATTGCACATCTTGTGCAGTGAATTGGACCGAAAGCAGCTGCTGCTTCGGTGAACACAGGAGTGAGTTAAAAATTCATGCTGGCTCTGCTGACATCTCAGGTGAGGGGATGCTCTTGCTGAGCCCTCGTGCAGTAGCATGGCTGGGGACTGAGCCCTGGTGTGAAGGGCTAAACTCCCCCTAACCTGGGCCAGATCTTCCTCCCTGGGGCTGACACCCACCTCTGCCTCGCAGATGTGGCCAGTGAACGTCCCTGCCAGGAGGGAATGTGTCACAGCCTGCTCTGTGAAGCTGGACAGTGATCAGGTGCAGCCTTGGAGAACAACTCCCTCAGGAGGGGCAGAGGAGGGGCAGGCACTGATCTCTTCCCTGTGGTGACCAGTGACAGGACCTGAGGGAATGGCCTGAAGTTGTGTCAGGGCAGGGTCAGGCTGGATCTCAGGACAAGGTTCTTCCCCCAGAGGGTGGCTGGGCACTGAACAGGCTCCCCAGGGCAGTGGGCACAGCCCTAAGGCTGCCAGAGCACAAGAAGCATTTGGATGATGCTCTCAGGCACAGGGTGTGGCTCTTGGGGATGGTCCTGTGCAGGGCTAAGGGTTGGACTCTGATCCTTGTGGGTCCCTTCCAAATCAAGGGTGCCTCAAGGTGGGGGGATTTGACCTTTGAGAGGACTGTGAGGAATTGTGAGTTAAGAGGTGCATCCTGTGTGTGTTTTTGTGGTTTCAGCTGTATGTTTTGGTTTCGTTCTCTCCTTCTCCTCAGAAGGATTTATTCTTCCTTGTGGTGGCCTGGAGGGATTATCCTGTATAGCTTCCCCATGCAAAACTTCACTGCTGCTCTGCTTCTGGTCTGAGAGCAAGAAAGGACAGTAAAATGAACACCTTGGCATCTTTATATCTTTATCTCCCCCGAAGAGGATGCAGAGGTCCCTGCTCTGTCCCAGCTTCGCTCTCCAGCTGCAGAACTTTGTTGTGCAGCAGGGCAAGGATGTCTCCTTGGCTCCCTGCCCGGGGATCAAGTCTGGCTCTCTTCCAGCTGGGGGACAGCCCAGTGCTGGATGTTTTCACTTTCACTGCAAATTCAAATTAATTTTTGTCTTTTCATCCATGGCTTTCTTTGCAAATGGATAGTGATATTCATAAAATCCCCAGGAACGATTGCCCTGCTACTTGTGGAAGGTCAGGGCAGGCTCTGTTCAGGGATTATATATTCCAGCAGGGAAAACAAAGCTGACATACACCACTGCTGGTTTTCAATTGCATGCCTAGGGACTTTTTTTTTTCTCCCTTTTTTTCACCTCCCTTCTCCATTAAAACACTGAACCAAATTCCTGACACACTCAGAAAAAACACGGGGGTTCAGCTGTGGAGACGAATTTAATTTTTGAACTAGCAGAGAGACAAATAGATTATAATTTTCCAGCAGCAGAGATTTTAAATTTTTAGTGCCCTCTCTTTGTAAAACATCCTGCCCAACTGTACCTACTGAAATACCATTTTTTAGTAAACCCACATTTTATTCTTTAGGGAGACATAAACCATACAAAAGTAGCATCTTTTTCTTCTGATATTTCTCTTGCAGCTGATCCTCCAGGCAACACCTGAGTGATAATCATGTAAAAAATATTTCCCTCTGTTCTTTTAGACTTACATTTGTTTTGTGCCTGTAAGAGTTCTTTCTCAGTGCTGAGCACAGAGAATCCTTCCATGTGCTCCATTTTCCCTTCCAATTTAAAGCCGTTTTTCACAGAAAACTGATGAGAAATGCATTTGTTTAAAAACTAGAAGGTGTATCTGAGATGAAAAATAAAATAATGGCACCAACTGAAATGCTAAAAATCACTATATAGAAATACACAACTGTGCTGTAGTAACCCTGATCCCTTAAATGTACAAAACAGTATAAGGATTTAAAGCTATTAATAAAATTATATAGATATATTCTATACAAAGAAATTGGCATTATAGTCAGTGTGTTCTGAAAGCCAAACATTTCTGTAAAATAAATTTTCAATATAGAATTTCACAAGAGTGCAGGAGTTTCAACAAACATAAAAATCTTTACATTTATGTGCAACAGAATTAAAAATATTTTCATTTGTAATGTATTTATCTGAAATATTTTGCAATAAATTCCTAATTATTATAAAACATGGAAGCGGCTGCCAATGTGAGGGGAGAGGTTAGGAAATGAAAACATGGAAACAAAAGAAAGCAGGAAAATAATAAATGCTAATACTGTATTGTATTTAAATGGGGAAGTCTTAAGGAATAGTCCAGAGAAATAAGGAGATTGGTCATCTACATAATTTTTAATCTGGTTAAATGGGTTTTTTTGAGTTTGTAATTGTACTGGATATAATGAAATCTTTGGTTTTGTTTGTTTTTTTCCTTTCAGAAAACAAATAAGACATTAATTTTCTTGGAAAAATTCAGTTAGAGCAAGGAAAGCAAAACTGATCTGCTGTTCAAAGTGGACATTTATGACTTGCTGAAAAGCAATTTCAGGGCTGGGAAGCAAAAGTGCCCCCATAAATAAGCAGTGATAGGATAATGTGTGCTGTGTCACAGCATCCATTCAGCACTTCCATGGATGGAGTGAGGAAAAGAGAACCCTTCTAAATGTCAGTGGCCCAACGAGACTTCGTGAGATGCTCTGTGCATTTTCAAAAGGGATTTAAGAAAAAGAAGTTATTCACTGGGTTTTGCTTTCCTTTTCTTTCCTGCATCTTCTCCTTTCTTGCACAAGCTCTATTTATTATTAGGAATTCTTTGCATCCTCCTCAATGGTTATTCATAGCACTTTCTAGAGCTAACTCGATTTTTTTTTTTTTTAAATACTAAAGAAATTAAATATCATGAACTCAGTTGAAAATCAAGGAAACCTTTATTTCTGCTTATTTTGAGATCTCCCTTTATGCCAAATCCGAAGACTCTTTTGGTTAATTAGAATTATTATAGCGAGGGAAACTGAAAAGCAAAGAACCTTCAAGACTCGCTCTGTTCCTCATCGAGGCTCCTGCAGACAGGGAGGATCCCCTAAAACACAGCCCTTTACCTGAATTCATGCTCTGTGTTTCCTGCCAAATACTGAAATATGAAATGGCAGAGATTAAGTGTGAAGGAAGTTTGGAACCCTTGATAATTTGGTGGGAATGCTTTATATATTACGTGTTATATAGTAATATTAATATTCACATATTATTTATAACAAACCCACGTGCTGCTGCTTCAGGTTTCTGTTTGTGGAGCTCTTATTGCCTTGGTCTGGAGTTCCCTGTGTGGGGATGTAAAAGGTGGAGCTCAGTGGGAGAGGTGGGTTTAGTAAAACCCGACTTACACCCACAGTTAGCTGAGAGAAGATGAAGTTGTTTGCCTCTGCTGTGCCACTTTCATTCAGATTTATTTTCTTACTACGTCTGGTACTGATAATAAATTGTTGGAGGGAAACCACAGGAACAGAGGACCATAATTATGAATGCCCTAGATTTTCGAACTCCCTCTGCCCAAACCTTCGTGTTGTTTTAATTAATGAAAATTAATTGCACTTGGAATCAAAAATCTCTTCCTCCTTACTGTATCGAAGAGCATAATTTTTTGTCTCGCTAATGGTTGATATCCCTTGCTGTCAAATACAAAAATGTGCACATATTTTGGCTAAAAATCATGTCTTCCTATTGAAAAAGTCATGTTTCAGCCAAAACAAACAAATACAAGCCTGCAAGGGATGCAGAAAAAGCCAGAACTTTTCCTTTCAATGTTTTCAAAATTAAATATTTTCCTCATTTCATTTAAAAGTGAAAACTGTTTGAAAAATACCCATGTAATTCTCTAGAAAAAAAAATATTTCTTAGGATAAAGAGGTTGTATGATTTTTGGTTGGTTGATTGATTCCATTGCCAAAATTAGCCGTGGGGTTTTTTTGATGTGCTACTTATTTTTCACTTTCCCTCATGAATTCCTGTCTTGGGAAAAGGAGTAGAGAGTATTTTGAGGTGTTTAACATATGGACACTAGCAAACACCTCTATCACATCCAGACAGGATACACTCCGTGGAACAAAATTGCCAGAGCTCAGAAAAATTTTGTGTGTAGCCTTTTAATGACACTCTTTATCTAAGATGCTCTTCTGAAATAAAATCAATGCTAATTTTGCATTTCCCTAATGGGAACCTGTTAAGCTGAGCACATGAGGCATTTTTAACCTCAGACACATCACAGGGGCAAGTCAGGACTGGATTCAATCCGGTGTATTAATGAGGAACTTTGGAATACACGATCCTGTGTCTGGGTGACTTGGTTACTGGATTTTTAAGGACTTTGTGGTGCACTGTGTCACTGGAGATTCTCATCTAGAGCATATTTTAATCCCTTCCCTCTCTAATACCTCACACAGTATCTCTTTGCCTACTTGACAGTTGTTATGGAGCAGCATTTAGTGCTTGTGTTCAGAATTCTTCCCCTCTGGAGTTTGTAGATGCCCATAAAATAATAATCTGGGTGAAAACTTGGCTCCAAATTATTTTAATTTGAACAGCAAACAGTCTGTTAGGCCACTGAAGATCTGCTGGCTTTCAAGTCAATATGGATGGGAACTACAAAGCAGTCTAGGCTGGCTGTATGAGTGTATTCCATGGGAACAGAGTGGAGCAGGAAACTGGAAGAGCAGAGGAAGAAAAAGAGGTTTAGCTTTATTATTATTATTATTTGGGAAGCAGCTTTTCAAAACAAGGAATAGAATAAGCAATTTCAGAACAGAAAATCTGGCAAAATGTGTGGACCAAAATAAAATGACTTTGTGCTTCCCACACTGTCGTAGGTGTCTCGTGAGTTTTCCCCAGAAAACGTTGGGGAGACACTGAGGAGAAAGCAATTAGGCCAGGTCTGAGCATAACCAGCTGCCTCTGACACAGTCCAAATGTGCCCATCTGTTCCCAAAAGGAGAGGGAATGTTCCTCTCCGCTTCCAAAACACCGGGGAGGAGGTCAAGCCAAAAGTGCTGCAGGCTCAGAGGAGCAGGGGATTCAAATAGAGTTGTTTTCCAGGTAAAACCTTTCCATTCAGAACTTCGATATTTAACAGTTCACATTCTCAAAAAAAAAAAAAAATCCCCATTTCCTTTTTGTCTCCTCTCCCACAGTGTAGTTCACCTCTTATGTTAGCATAAAAGCCTGAATTTAAACAAAATCTGTTGTAAAATCACCCCCTAAGTAAGGAAATTTTAGAAATGGCATAATGTCTGCAAATGAGGAAAGAAAAACTGTGAAGGGGAAGTGGGTGGGAAAAGGAAACTGCACATGTTTTCTGTTGCATTCCGTATCTGAAAGCTAGAGGGGGAAGCTGCAATAAAAATCACCATATTATTATTCCCCAAATTATCTCCCCCTTTGGGCGAGTGTTGTGGCTGGGAGAGAGAGCGAGGAGCAATGCTGGGTAGGGTTAAGGAGGACTTTCTGTGAATTATTTCCCTTACGGAACTCTGGTAGCCCTGTGCTGCTGCCTGATGGCATCAGGTTGCTCTTCCTAAGTTTAAATGTCTGGGAAATCTCCGACTGCCACACCCTGTGTTGGAATGACTGACCAAAGGGATGAGGAGGCCAGTCTCAGTCAGCATGGGATGGAGAAGAAGGAGCTAAAACATGAGGTTCTGGTCCACTTTTTGACAGCTTTTCACCCAAAGTGAAAAGGCAGCAGGCATGTATCTTAAAATCCCCAAAATAATAAAATTGGGTTTAAAAATGCTGAAACTGGTGCATCCCCTCAAAGTACTGCACTGCTTAAACAGCACAGACTCAAGCAACCGAATTGTGAGTCGTGTTAAAGAACTTTTTCAAGCTGATTCAAAACTTTGCTTCTTGCTGCTCTGTTAAATCAGCATATTTCATCTGCCTCTTCTCCTGGGCAACAAGTGACAGGATGAGAAGAAATGGCCTCAAAGGATGCCAAGGGAGGTTCAGGTTGGACATCAGGAAGAATTTCTTCATGGAAAGGGTCACAGCGAAGCAAAACAGTGTTCTCGTTCTTGATTCCTGTCTTTGAGGATACACTTTGCAAACTGTGGAGGAAACAGATAGTTGTGTCTAGGAGTTAGGAGAGTCTGAATATTGCTGTACTGCAGTGACTATTAATGATATTTATCTCTCACATAAGGCTTTACCCTTTTCCTTTATAAGTCTCTTTTTGTGCAGTAGTAATTCAGTAAGTGCTCTCTCCATTTTGCACGAGCACAGAGAAAACATCAAATCTGCTTCAAAGCTTTACTAGGTGTAAAGTTTGGTATGTAGGCATCATCTAGGCCCCCACTGTATGAATTTTCTCTCACTAAGTTTGTGTTTTATGTTTGATTCTGCTCTGTCTTGATTTTTGTCTCTTTTTGGATTTTACTTGGAATATTTTAAGACATGAGAAAGTAAGAAATCACCTGTTTTATCTTGGTACTCATTTGCTCCCCCCTATGAATTCTTATAATATTTATCTATCTGCCTAAACATTGCAAAATGAGAAGTAAGGAATTATAAAAAAGAAGCTTAACTGAAGGAAGAGGAGAAAATAGGCATATTATGGAAAAATGGAGCTATACTGATTTTTGCCATATTTGATTTGAAAAACGTCAAACCTAAATCTACATTTCAAGGTTTTGTGAATGCTGCAGAAAAATCCTCAGCTCTTTGAGACAAAGGGTGACTTCTGTGTGGATAACCACTTGTTTCTGTGGCTGCAGCCTAAAACCTGTTTTAGGACACAGCAGACTGACAGAGCCAAGCTTAAAAGCATTTAAAGTATTTGAAATTGGACTTTTGGAAGCTCCTCCTTGCACACTTCCATTATTTTATCTTTTTAATTACTCACATTTCCCGAAATAAACCAGAGAGATACTATTTCAGAAGACAAGAAAGAGTAATTTGCCATCTAACAAATGTCTCTCTATATAATTTGTTTCTTTTAATCAGCACTGACCTTTTGAATTGATTGTCTGAGATTTACAGGAGGACCAGTGAAAGACCACAGACACCCATGACTGAAGGGACTTAAATGACTTGCATTTCTGAAAACAAACACTTTGTGATACTAATTGAAAGAGCTGCACCAGGAACAGAAAGCTATGATTTAAAGTTTCTGCAAGTTGGAAAACATTCAATGTTGATGACTTTCTCACTGTTTTTATAAGTGGTTTCACGTATTCCTTAACATTGTGGGTAACATGAATAATGACATCCAGTTTAGTTGAATTATTAGACTATAGATGCCCAGGCTTTTGGAAGAGCCTTAGCTTGTAAATAAAGATAATAAATCAAATTTTTGAATTAGCCTTCCACCTGTTAAACATCCTATATAGAGCTACACTGGCTGCAGGTTGGAGATCTAGCAATGCACAGATCAGAAAATGGCAATTTTTATTGCTGTAGCTGTTTGTCACTGGCCCTCAAATCCTAAATGGATGACACAGCTGCTCATTTTGGGGCACTTTTCATGTTTACCTGCCAGTCTGAGGGAAAGCAGCATGTTCCTTCAGTGTAGAATAAGGAGCTTTTGGGGGATACTGAGTAACTGAAGTCAAAATGTGTGTGTCCCTGTAGACAGCTGCAAGTGTCTTCCTTGGAAATTCCCGTAATGACACAAGAAGCTCATTCCTGGGAAGTGAAATTCTGAAACTTGCCTTATCTCTTTAAAGTGGAAAGCACTTAGATCAGGAAGAAAATTACCTGGTTGAGTTGGATTTTACTCTTCATCTACCTTGTTCTAAGTTGACTGTCTGTTTGGACGGTGCTCCCCCCAAAGAGTATTCTTCTCTCTGAGGAATGAATATTGTTTCCTTAAAAAAGAAAAATCTGGACTATTAAAGAGAGAAAGGCACATTGAGAGCAGTGGGTCTCAATTTAGAGGTTGGTAGTTTATTCCTCAAGTAATACTGGCAGTTTTGCACATGGGAAGTCATAAATAGTCATAAATATGTCTGTTCATAGAATGGCCTGGTTTGGAAGGAACCTTAAGTATCATCCAGTTCCACCCCCTGCCATGGGCAGGGACACCTTCCACCAGCCCAGGTTGCTCCAAGGCCCGTCCAGCCTGGTCTTGGACACTTCCAGGGATCCAGGGGCAGCCACAGCTTCTCTGGGCAACCTGTGCCAGGGCCTGCCCACCCTCACAGGGAACAATTTAATTCTAATATGCAGTGTCAACCTACTCTGTAGGTTTTGTATTCCCATTGCTCAGTAAAGCTTGTAGGGAAGCTGCTGATGTCAGTGAAGGAACCTAACATTTTTATCTGTAGTGTTCCTAATCTAATAGATTTACTCATCTTGATTTCACACCAAATTTCTGAAAATATTGTGACTAGACAGGAATATACAAAGCACTATAATATAATACCTGTTGCTGATTAAGGCTAAAAACTGAGGAAAGTAACTACCCCTGCACGTGTCAGACGTCACTGAAAAAATGTGTTCAAGGCTACTGATATAAAACAGCTCAATTTTCTGTTCTCTATGGATGTTTTTAGAAGCAAGTTGCTCTATAATGGAATCCTTCATTGGACTGTCACCACTGACTATTATGTATTCAATTATGATATATTTTTAAAAATGTGACTTGTTCTGAAGGGTGATAGTTAAAAAAAATGGAGCCATGGAAGTTTGGGAAAACGTTGTAGCTGTTACCCAATACGCCACCTGGCTTCCCTGTTGTGAACCAGGGCAGTTATTGCAGGGTTCCTGTTTTATGCAAAGATACAGCTCTTTTGTTTTGCCTCGAAGGATGGACGATTTCCATTTTAAAAGGAAAACATTCGCTTGACCTCTGTAGTTGTTTTGTGTCGGAGGAGACTGAGTCACCCAGATTTAGAGCTGCTGGTACTGCTTCCCCTTCCACAGACTGTGTGGATTCCTCCCTCTTTACAGCATGTGCTGCATTTTAGTTAGTGCATGACCAGACATCACACTGATTAGGAAAATTCACATGGGCTATGCGCAAGAGGAAAGAGGAGGACAAAAAAGAGCAAGGGAATTAGGTATAATGAAGAATTCAGCAAAGTGCCTGCCTGGTTTGGATGCAATGCCATGCAAATATACAACCTTAATGATGACACCCCCTCCCCCCACAGTGGAGCCCTTTTTTTTTTAAACTGGAAATGTCAAACATTTCTTCCTGCGTAAAAGTCATGATGCTTATTTTTTTATTATTTTTGCCCAATTTCACCGAAAAAGATGCATCTCAAAACCTCCTCAGGTGCTGAACATTCGTGTTAAAACCGTGGTTGTTAATCAGAGTGAAAATGAACAGAGCGGCCTCATTTTGGGAAGCTCCGCAATGTTGTGAGAGGAAAATAATTCCAGTGGTGTTTTCTCCCCTTAGGAAGCGTGGGGACAAGTTTTATTATTCACCACAGTATTCTGATGAGACAGGTCAGTCTCTGGGCTTCAGCAAATGCCGAGGGCAGAGACTGCCAGAAGGGCCTGGGTGTCCTTGGCCTCGCTCCCTGTTTTCCCACAGCACAGGCGAGCCCTGCGGAGGATTTAGCAACAGTTTGCATTCCCCCATCACATGTGGCACTGGGGGTCTGCAGTGCCCACCTCTGCTTTTTTTTTTTTGATATAATTTATTTGTTTGCTTGTTGCTGTGGAAGGTAATAATCACTTGAGGCGTTGCTGTGTGATGGGTTGGTCCGGATCGGGACCACCAGCGAAATTTCTCTGGGCTCCACCAAGGTCTCGGGTGCATCAGGTGTGTTGTCCTCCACGGTACCTCTGGGATTTCTCCTGTATTTTTTTTTGTCTAAGGAGCAAACACAACATGCTGCTGCATGCCCTTCAGGAAGGGAGCTCTGCCTCGTACTCTGCTGAGCAGACCTTGAGAAAAATTACCTTACTAAAGATTGAGCACTGTGGGACTGTGACCTGTGTGTGGGTACACATACAGGTAAAGGGAAGGTAGAGGAGAGAAAGATGAATGGGAGAGTGTTCCTTATTAATTGCTCCTTGCTGAAAAACCTCTGCTTGGAGAGATGCTTCAGCCATAGGTGACAGCACCAGAATATGAATGGGGACGGTATGGTCTTTATGTTGCCCTTTGTAAATGGATTATTGCCTTCTGGCTGTGGTTTGCTGTCACTGGCGTGTTCTGCTTGTGAGCAGAAGGTTGTGCCTTCCAAGCAATTGTCTAAAAATGGAAAATCTCTTTTCTGTATTTTAAAAAACCCACAGAGACTATGGCTGGTTTTGTGCAAACAGAACATACACAAAGGTAGATGGTGGCTTCATATAATATGGTTATCTTTGAATTTTGCTTTTTTAAAAAAAAAGCAAGCAGAATTTGGAACATATTTCAGTGTGGAGGTCAGAGAAATGTGCGTCTTGTCTAATGATAAGCAAAGGACATCTGGTTATACCATCCATCAGTCTATTGCCTAAAGCAAGAGATATTCAAGTTTGACATGTCTGTTTTGGGAGGGGGAGGGAGGAGAGGAGGGATAGCAACCCGTTTTATCAAAATGCAGGAGCTGAAGTTGTTGGTTTCCTTTGTTTTGGTTTGTGGTGGCTTCCCCACCCCCTCCTCCTCCAGAATTACTTTTAATTGTATTTACTGTGTTCACTCTTTGCGGGTGCTACCCCAAAATCTAATCACCTAATGCTCCCCAAAAGATTAAAATGTAAATTACCCCGAATATTAATTTAAAATAATTTGAACATTAACAATATTTGAACACTACTTTGTTTTGTTATTCTAGCTTTAGATTGCAAAGGATTCTAGAAGTGATAAGTTCCTTCTCATTAATATTCATAAAATATCCTAAAAGATAAAACCCCTTCACTGAAAGATATTGACTGTTCTGCCCTGGATTTGAGCATGGGTCAGAATGTCAGTCCAGCTTGCTTATGATTATAGTTACTACTATATTATTGATTAATTCACTGTATTTGTATTGTGTTGTTAATCTCAATAAAAATAAGAATTTTTAAGCAGCCTGCTTAGAAACCTTAGTCCAGGTTGGATGGGGCTCTGAGCAACCTGGTCTAGTGGAAGGTGTCCCTGCCCACGTCAAGGGGTGAAACTGGATGTTCTTTAAGGTCCTTTCCAACCCAAACCATGTCATGATTCAATGAGTTTATGGTTTAGCTCCTCTGTGAGCCACTGGAAATCCGCTGTGTTCATTCCATGGAACGTTTGCTCAGAAATGGATGTAATTGGGTTTTAGAGAGATTTTTGTTATCAAATTATTAGTATAATTTTATTTTTTTATTCTGTAAAAATCATTCTCTGAACATAAGTGAAAACTTTCCTCTGAAGCTCAAACCTTCAGCACCAAAACATGTCTAGTTCAAGACAGATGCAGTTTGGAAAATCTTATTGTTTGAAGATAACTTATTTTTTTAACAGCTACATTTTTTTTCTGTCTGTGTGTTGGTAGAAAGGGCAAACATAAGTTTGTACTTGAGCATTTAACAGAACTGCCTGTGGCAATGACTGATTTGCTTCTTTAGTAATAGGTGAAACAAGTCTGTAACTGGGCTTTTATTGCAGCTGCATGAACAATCAAATTTCTGTTCAGTTTGCTGACAAAGCCAAATAAATACATCAGTTTTTAAGGTAGGGGTTTTTGTGTGCTTGGTTTTTGTTTTTTTGGGTGTTTTTTTAATCAATATGAATAAAAATCTGCCTTTCCCAATTTTTGGCCGAGATGTACAAAAGATATCGGGCTTCCTGCGAGCATCACAAAATATTTATCACCCTGAAGGAAAACCTTTGTCTGCCCTATCAGCACATATTCAGCTAAAGCAATAAATTGCAAAGGATTAGATCTGAACACAACTGATTGATTTTGGTATCTAACACTGAATGTCTTACTGTATGTTATGCTCTTCAAAACTCCACTTCTTCTGCCTCAGACCCATTTTGAAACCTATTTTGAGCCGTAAATCTCCTCTGGTTTCTCTGGCTCCTTAGGCAGATGTCCTTCTGTCTTTCCCACACCCCCCCTGTTTTTTGCAGCACTGATGAAACCATTCCCACTTTCCCGTTTGGGTTGTAGTGAGCCCCTCTTACTGCCTGCTGTGGGAACAGTTTCATAATCATAAATATTGTGGTCTCCTATTTTGCAGATATTAAAAAAAAAAAAAAAAGAATGATAAGCAAAGACCAGAACGAGTCTGTTTTGTTTCTCTTCACCACTTGCTACTGAGACAGGGATTTATAAAATCCCCCCAAAAGATAAGTAACTTAATTTCTGGCCTTTCAGAGCTTAATCGCTGCAGTTTAAATGCAAATGTTAGTATTTCTTTTATATTTAAATGAAAATTAGCATTTCAATAACAGGTGCTGCTGGGGAAGCTGGGGCTTGCTTTTTGGTTGGTTTTTTTTTTTCCTCCCCAGTGTCTAAAGTTACAGAACTAAAATCTTGTAGAAAATAGGTTTTGGAAGCATCCAAAAACATTCCTGCTCCGTGTAGGTAACGAAATCATGGGCTTTGTGACCCATATCTTGTGAGAGAAGTGTGATTTTCATTATACAATGTGTTTCAAAATATACATAGTTGATATTTTTTCCCCTTTCAGGGTTAAGCTGCTGGAAGTACAGCTTTTGCTGCTCAAGATGTTGGTAAAGTGTAAAAACTTGATGCTGAATTAAATAGTGGAATAGAGGAGTGTTTGTTGGTAGGTGGTTTTGGAGGACTTTAAAAATGTAATGCACTTATACATGGGTGAAGATAAAAACCCTGTAGCTGGGAAAAAAAAAAAAAGTGGGAAACATAAAGATATACCATTGGAGAGGTCATATAATCTTAAAATTTTGCCCCAAGTAATACACCATCCACTAAATTAAATGAATTAAAAGCAAAACTCCACTTACCACTCGGAAATATACAAACTCTAAGACAGACATTGGGTTGGGCATTAGAGCTTCTGAATAAATTTTTTTAAAAAATCATCTCATTTCCAGGGGAAAACATTTTTCTTACTTGTGTTACTTAGTTAATCAGAAGTGGTTTGCAGGCCACCCTTCTATGAACTCGAAAATAAGAGCATCTCATGTGCTTATAATAAATAGAAGAAAGCCTAGAGGTGCTTCATACTTAAGTAGTGCTCTCGTGTTGTTACAAATGCACTACTAATTAGCACAGCAACAGTGGCAACTCAAGGATTCTGCTTCAGTAATGGAAGTAAAAGCTGAAACCTCCAGCACCCAAAAAAGGTTGCTCTGAACCTCACAAGTTCTGGTTCCCTCTGACTCTGACTCCCTCAGTCAGAGACATGTAATCATAGCAATATGTTGTGTAGGAAGGAAAGCCCTTCCCCAAACCATGAACAGTTTTAGCCCTGTGTATTTACCTGATGCCCTCTGGCCTTAGATGAGTCAGCTCAAGTGTTGCAGCTGCAGTTTAGTTTCAAAAGAGGAGCAAATTCTTTCCCAAAACAGACTTTTTTGGGACTGGTGCGTGCATCAGGCTGAGGAGGAGTCTCTGAAGGACACAGGGAAGGAGGTGTTAGGGCAAAAAGGATTGCAGAGCCCAAGGGAGGACAAAACACTTACAGAGATGACCAAAGTGTCTGAGCTGGAGGTGTCTGGTAAGAGAATAAAGCTGGAGAAGGAACATCAGCTCCAGACTTTGGATGAGGGGCCTCTGATCATGGAAGGTTCAGCTGGATGCAAGGTGAGAAGGTAGCAGGGAGAGTGTCTGGGCTGAGCACAGGAAAAGGGAAACTCCAACCAGGACTGTAAACAAGGCACTTGGAAAGCATTAGGATGGAAGGATCTTCAGGTGGAGAAAGCAATGGATCGTGGAGTTTACTCAAATGGTGAGTGGTGTGAAGGTGATTAATTTTAAAAGGTGAGCTTGTGCTCCCACATGCAGTGGATGGGCAGAGGGTGGGTGTTTTAGTGCATTCGGCGCAAGAAAAATAAGCCTCTGTTTTTTTACCTTCTCAAGGGTCAGTGTTTCCTACGCTTTGTAAACCCCCTTCTGACCACAGTGGCTGCTGGCAATTAGTCAGTCCCTCATTTCTGACTTGAGTTCTTGCTTCTGTGTTCAAACTTTTGCCATTATGGGGTAACTGTGCTACCGTGGTAGGGTCCCCACAGTAAAATTAAAGGTTAAAAATGCAGGTGGCCTCAAGAGAGGCCTCCTTGTGAAACAAAATGCTGATGCCGAAGTGTATCAGTTCTGTTTGTTTTGATGGAGACAGTGACAAAAAATACGGGTAGAGACACCGAGTGTGCTTACAGACTTAAATCTGGCAGACTTCTCTGAGGGTTCTTGCGCTGAAATGTGTGTCTTTGAAACTCTGCCACTGGTCACCAGAGAGGAGAGATCAGTGCCTGCCCCTGCTGAGGCAGTCGTAGACTTTCACATCTCTGAATTTTTAGTGAAGGCAGTTCTTGGGCTCTTTGTGCAACAAAAGCTGTCTGGGCCTAGGAAGGAACATTACTTGTGGGTATATTTGCTGGGAAAAATTTCATCAAGCACCATGGAAAGCAAGATTTATGAAAAAGCTCAGTGCTCTATGGAGGACTCAAAACGGAGATCCCTCATTTTTTCTTGTGGAACCATTCCTCCACTCCTGCTAGAGCTGACACTGAGACAACACCAGTATTTTCCTCCCTTGCACTGCTACCCTTATATTTTAATAATTACATGGGGTGTGTTTCATATTTTGAACCTGCGGAACAAATAATCTCCGAAGAAAGATATTTTCTTTTTTTTCTGCCTTTTCCCCCCTGTGACAAATTTCAGTTCTCTTCTGCTTCTTGATATGCTTTTTGAAATAGGAGAGTGCAAGGATGCAGCTCACAGAAACACCTTGCAGGCAGCTAAATCATGCTGGACTTGCTTCTAGTCCCTTCTGAAATTATAGGATTTATGGGTAGTTCTTGCAAGTCACCTCTCTGATGTGTAGGCATTAGCTGGGATTTTTTTGTTCATTCAAAGGTGTGATCTGGTACGTAATTCTTTTTCTGAAATTGCCTTATCTATAATACTGTAGGGAATTGTTTGTTGGTTAAGTTTGAGGGATGTTCATAGGACTAGAAAAGTAGCTCTAAATATTTCATAGGTTTTTTGTACTTTTTATGTTAATCTGCCCGAGGATTTGCTTGAGGTGGTGGGTAAAGAGTGGCACCTTTCAAAGCAAGCAAGGTGGAAATACTGCCTTAGGGGAACAACAAACTCAGTTTGTTCACCACAGGTTAACGACATGCAGATTCAAATCTTCTGTACCCGTCCCTTTCTAGGACCCCAAGTGCCTCAAAGAGATTATTTAGATATTTCCTTCTTTTTTTGGTGATATCCAGGTAACAAGCACTGCAGCTGCTGCAGACCTTTTATGCCATCAGGTTATACTATATATTTTAAACTCTCAATTCCCAAAGCTATGTTAATTCTTCCCTTGGCTTCTGCTCTAGTTCTTCCATGTTATAGGATCTGTTGATCTGTCTTATTTGGTTTTTGCTTACATCTGTGCCTCTGCACATCTTGTAGAGGCATCTCCTGGGAAACATCTTCTCTTTGTTCATGTTTTAGTCTTGAAATTGGCACTTGAACGTGGCTGTATTTTACAGATTGGTTATTTTGCTATAATTAAGCTTCATGAATATGAAGATTCATGTAGTATTCCCAGGGTGTCCCGGGAAGTTAGGTTGAGCAGTATGATTTTATTTCATCTCCCTGTAACCCATCATCATGTCATTTTTTTGCTAAATTGAAATGCCATATTGATTCTTGAGGAATACAGAGCGTATGCTTGCCAATTTTTGTTTTCATTTTTAAGCCTAAGTAGATGAACTGTGACGATTGTTTTCTGGAGAGCCGAGACAGAAGTTTGCTGGGGGAGAGAAGAGGGGAAATAAGGTCAATGAAAACCTTTAAATCCTTAATTTTTTTTTTTTTTTTTTTCAAATTTTTAAACTGAAGTTTAAAAAAACCTGTAATGGTAGATTGTGTAGTTTACTGAACAAAGCCATTGACCCCAAGTTTTGAGACTCGACTGTATTTTCAGGACTGTCCTTGGCTTTCTGTGTGTTTTTTTGGGAGAGAGACCCTCTATGTCTCTCTAAATTTTGCCTTGTTTCTGCCTTGCTCTCTATCTCAATTTCCTCTCTATTTTTATTTATTTTTATTAATTTTTTTTTCTTTTTAAGGTTTTCAGAGCAGGTACCACCTTTCACTACGTGTGTGTACAGCAAGCAGTACAAAGGACACCAATCTCAGCTTGCTTTTGGGCAGCAGTGTCATAATAATAATACAGATAATAGGAAACTAAAAAAGTCTGTTTGTGGAAGTGTTTCCTATATGGTGGAGTAGTTATTTCTTTATTGACTGCAGCAGAAGAATGAGTAGAAATAAATCTAATCCAGCTGGACACAGCTCTTAAGGTTGAATGAAAACATCTGATTTCCAACAGAAGTCTTGCTGGACCCTTGTTGATGATAAAATATAGGTTTATAATTATTTTTTTTTTTGCCCTGTTGCTTGGCCTCTCTAATTATTTCCTTTGTGATTTACTCTCCTTGTAATGTATTAGTGATTTATCAGAAGCTCTGATGTGAAAATTAAAGCTCTGCATTACTTGGCTCTTTGGAAAATGCTCCTTATCCTGTAGTTGGCTGAAACCTGGCCCAAGTATTAAAAGTACCATTTAAGCTTTTACAAACTTATATGACCAAGTGTTTTTATTTGCTTTACTGAGAATGGAATTCCTTCATTCAGGTCTTGGGAAATTTCTGAATATGTCGAGCACAAATTTATCTTCTGAACAGGAGGAGCAAAATCCTGCTTTGGTATCAATTGACATAAGAAAAAAATCAGTTTTCTCTCTACCAAATTTCCACTGAAAACGTGGCAATGAAGAAAGAAGAGGTTTAGAATTGTAAAAAATGCATCACATAAAAGTGAAGGAACACAGTTGCCTTTTATAAATCCAGGTGTATATATAGTTATACATAATTTTATTAAAAATTTCTATTTTCCAGACAGACATTGTGACTTACAAAATTTGACCTTCAGCAAGTGCTTTCAACCCTCCAAAATTAACTGGAGTATTCCAATGCTTGAGACAACTTGCTTTTTTTTTTTTTTTTCCCCGTCTCCAATGATATTTCTGACTCAAAACCTGCTGTAATTAGTTAATAGATAATTATATGTAGTTCTGCATAACTTGCTGATCACTTCCATAAGTTTCATCTCGTTTATATTCCAGATACAATTGTAGCTTTCAGCAAAGTGCAATCACAGTGTACGATAGGGAGGTCTGGCACTAATCAGATTTACTCATTCCCTCAAAATATAGTACAGAACATTAATTTCATGCTAATTCAAAATGCATTACCCAACTGCCAGTTCCATTCTGAATCACAGACAGGCTGATCAGGGAATAAAAAAAAAAGAAAAAAAACTCAACAAAAAAAAAACCAACCCCAAACAAAAAAACCCAAACTAAAGCACTGAAAGATGGCAACATAATTTTCAGTTTTATGGACAGTATATTTTGTCAGAAAATTTGATCCTGCTCTTTTTTTTCTCATGTATTTTTTTTTTTAATTCAATGTTAGAAAAGGAATAATGTGATAATGGACTGTAACATTAAGTAATCGACTTAGTGTCATGAAAGTAATTGAAAACATTTATCAGCATTAAAAAACTGCACAGAACTTCATTAAATAGATTACAAAAACCACCCTCAGGCCACACCTCAAATTAATGTGTACCACAATATTCCTTAACCTTTGGGTTCAACCTTAAGGGTCAAGCAGAGAGGGCAGAATTTAGGATCTGCTTCCTGCTCCATGTCTTAGGATAGCCCAGGGAATGGAAACCAGTGAGGATTTGCCATGTGTGATGTGCCACCCTTAAGGGGAGGGGAGCACACGAAGTTTGTGGATGCTTGTGGTTGAAAGGAATGACAAAAAACAGAGGATCTGCAGAATAAACGGTGTTTTATTGGTAAATTACATGCTTGGGATGGAAATTGGTGTCGTTTAGTCTTTTATTTTATAGTATAAACACGTGGTGGTGGGTTTTGAATAAAGGGGTAGGGTGATGGGTGAGAGAGAAAGGAAAATTAGAGAGAGAGAGGAAAAGAAAGGAAAGAAAGAAAAGGAGAGAACAAGAGAGAGAAAGAGAGAGAGAAAGAGAAAGAGAGAGAGAGAGGAAGAGAAAGAGAGAGAGGAAGAGAAGAGAAGAAAAGAGAAGAGAAGAGAAGAGAGAGAAAGAAAAGAAAAGAAAAGAAAAGAAAAGAAAAGAAAAGAAAAGAAAAGAAAAGAAAAGAAAAGAAAAGAAA
>JAYRBT010000001.1:113794779-113806755 GCA_036023395.1 Myiotriccus ornatus
AGTGTCCAAGGCCAGGTTGGACGGGGCTTGGAGCAACCTGGGCTGGTGGAAGGTGTCCCTGCCCATGGCAGGGGGGTGGCACTGGATGATCCCTAAGCTCCCTTCCAACCCAAACCATTCTATGATTCCATGATTGATAGAAACCTTCTTTTCCTTTTCTTTTTTTTTTTTTTTTTAGAAATGTCCACAGCAGCCTCATATGTAGGAATAGCCTTATGCACAAAAGCACCAGTGCCTTGGACTTAATATTTTGCTGCATCATTTGAAGTTCTCTGTTACTGCAGTCTTTTCTCTTTCAGCCATTTTTCACACTTGCCCTTTATTTGCCATTACTATTTCCTTGTTTTCTTCTGCTGCAGCAAACTGATGTAGGAACATTAAAAATATTGTAATGATGGGGTTTTTCCCCTCACCATCTCTACCTTTAGGGTTTGTGGAGCCTCTATGTGGTCTTCCAGCTGGCAGTGTAGAAGAAGTATCCTCTACTCATTACTCTGGAGAAAAACTTGAAGATGTAACTAAAGGGTAGTCAGAAATTGCTTAAAATAACGTGCATTCAAAGCTGACCTTATTTTTCCGGGGAAGGAAACCTACCTTAGGGTTCCTATGTGTTTCAGGCCTTGCAAATGCTTCTCCATGAGATGGTGTGTTCTGTGGGGTTCACTCATGTTCAGTCTGCTCCTGTGGCATCACGGGGAACACAGTTCCTGCTGCTGAGAAAACCGCTGGCTGTGAATTGTGAAAGGAGAGGTGGATGCAGCTCCTGGCAGCTTTGTAGCACACAAAAGGCCTGGCAGGAGGAAAACATTCCCAACTATAAGGTATTCCATGACACCTGATTAATACAGGATTTACTAGTCATGACGAAATTTTGCTGCTTTAAAGGCGTAACTATGACTCCAGTAAGCTTTTCCAAGACATTACAGGTCTGGAGTAAACGGGAGGTTATCCACTGGTGCTTCATGCAAAGTTAGCAGCCACATTTCACGATGGGACTAGTTCAGATTTTCTTGGGACTTCATTTGCACCTTAATTCTTTCAAGTGGTGTGGGGTTATGTGTGAGTACCAGTGAATTTAAATCAATTTACCAGTGGTGCAATGTTCAAGTCCCATGATATCTGCAGGGACATTATTCAACCTTTTTCTTCAGGTTTGTTTCTTTGACCCTTCATTTTTAAAGAACTGCATTTTAGAGAAGGAACGGGGTGGTCAGAGGGTTGATAAAGAAAATTGTGCTGTAAATATCTGAAGCAAAACAGAGGATGTCTTCACATAAGTGGTTGTTTGGACCTTGATATTAAGACCTGACAAATCACTGAATAGATTCCCGAGGCAAAGCAGGCTTGATGCACCTCACACTCCCTCACACCTTGTTACAAGGTGTGTTCAGGCTGTAATGTCAGAAGGAATATATTGATATGAACATTTATATTGCTTTTTTCCCTGTCCACTGCTCTATAAAAACCCATGATCATTAGTGATATTCTGGAGTCTGGTGCAGGGCAGGCAGGGGCTTTGCAAGCGTCTCAGTGTGGGGTTGGGGGGAGAACGCAAGTGAGCTGTGACCTGCACACTTTGGTGTCTTTTTCTGTGTGTGTTTCAGTTGGGATCTTAGAAAATCTTGTCAGGGATAGAAGTAGAATAGGAAGACATTATCCTAAAGTATCAATATTTACAAATCTCTCCAAGTGCCTGGTTTACACTCTCGATACTTTTCTCTGCACCTCAGTCTGTCCACCGGTGAAACCCACCTACTCCCTTCCCCTGCACTATTCCCAGAGATGGGGAGCAAGGCATAGTTTGTGCAACAGAAAAGCTCTGAAATCCAGAAGTAGGTAGGAGGGGCAGAAAAGCTCCAGTAATGTGGAGCAAAGAAGGTCTTCCAGCCTCTTGTGTTTCCAGACCTGCTTACCTGGGTTAACAGCACTGATAATTCTCTGCAGCTCCTGCCCTGCAGGCTGTGATCCCACTCAGATGCCTCTTTACCCTAAAGCCTTGTAGCTGCAATAAATATAAACCAATAAATATAAACCAATTAATGCAATAGCTCAGCAATATGGAGCAGTGCCCACCAGGGAAGCTGACTGTGACCCCGTCAGTGTTTGACTCAGCCCTTCTGGAGAGGGTGGTCTTTCCTGCCCTGTTTTACTCCACTTTCTCACCAAGCTCCATAAGGTGCAGCCTGATTTCAAGTGAGCTTTTTAAAAAAGAGAGTCTGTTCATCTTGGAGAAAATCGGGGAAGAAATGGTTGTATCGCTTTAAAGATGCGAAAATGAAAAGGCTGTTCATTTCTTTCGTATTTTTCCTAGCCTGTAATTATTCCTAATCAAACTACAACAAACAGTAAACACTAAAAATGAAATAAACGCAGTGACAGTTTGCCAATAACAAGCAGAAAATGTTCCATCTGTCTAGCAGTGAGTAAAATGTGTGTAATTACTGCTCATTTTTCTTCTAATTGCTGAGTTATTAGTTTAAAGCTTACGCACAACTGGTGAACAGTGCCGACTACCCATTCTCTAATTACAGCCCTGCTTAGCTGTGCTTGAAATCAAGAAAAGAAAAAAAAATAAAAAAAATTAAAAAAAAGGCAGAAAATTTGCATTTTAAAAGAGTTGTCTGAATTAACCCCTCTGGTAAGAGCATCTTTTCAGTTTTGGCCTCACAGGTCAGACCCTTGGCTGACAGAGTCAAGGTCTAGTTCTGTCAGCTGGAGGTTTGTGTCTCACTAGAATCATCATGTATCTCTCTTTTGACCCCCACCCCCTTATTTTTCCAAGCCTACATTATAATTTCTAATTCCAGGAAGGTTGATGAATGCTCTGAAGCGGATGGTAGGTCAAGGGAAGTAATTCCTGGGAGGAAGCAAAGGTTAGGATAGCCACGAGTCAGTAATACTTGCTTCACTTTGGGCTTCTTTTCCTTTATCTGATTATCTCAGAGTAGGTCACATGAGGGTATGTCTGTGCCTCAGCCTGCTCTTTAGCATGGAGATGGCTAAGCCACCTTCATCTGCTCTCCTTAGGCCACCTCTGTTAGAGCCAGGCTGGGGCTGAGGTGACAGAGATCTTGTTGCACATCTTATGTGACACTTTTATCTCTGTCAGGTGTCAGAATCCATCCCTTCACAGTGGCTTTGGAGTCATCATGGAATCATAGCATGGCCTGGGTTGGAAGGGATCTGAAAGGTTGTGTCCTTCCACCTTCCTGCCATGGGCAGGGACACCTTTCACTATCCCACATTGCTCAAAACCCTGTCCAACCTGGCCTTGGACACTTCCAGGGATGGGGCAGCCACAGCTTCTCTGGGCAACCTGTGCCAGGGCCTCACCACCCTCACAGCCAAGAATTTTTTCCTAATACGCAATCTAACTCTGCACTCTGTCAGTTCAAAGCCATTCCTCCTTGTCCTGTCACTCCAGACCCTTTTAAATAGTGTATCTCCATCTCTCCTGTCAGCTCCTTCAGGTCCTCGAAGGTGAGAATTAAGTCATCTCAAAGCTTCCTGTTTTCCAGGCTGGACAATCCCCATTCTCTCAGCCTTTCCTCACAGGAGATGTGTCCATCCCTCTGATCATCTTGGGGCCTCCTCTGGACTTGCTCTGACAGCTCCATGTCCTTCCTGTGCTGGGACACATCTCCAGCCTCCCATCCTCCAGATGATCCCATAGGGATTGGCTTACTTGTTTTGGGAAGTTCAGTGTGAGAGGTGAAGGACTGAGAACAGACCCAGTTTGTTCATTTTCAAAAGCCTGGAGACACTACTATTGCACAAGATTTTGATTCTTAAGAATAATGGTAGAAAATAGAGAATGAAAAGAGGAAAAAGACTTGAGTAGGACTCAGAAAGCTGAACAACAGAGCTGTCAACCTTGCAGTTCCTGGGATCACCCCCCTCAAAGGGATCTGAGCAGGACAGGGCAGATTTAGCAGCCAGTAGACTGAAACTCACTGCATGGGATCCACACCTTTACTGGGTGACATTTAGGGACTCACAGATGGGCAAAGATTGAAAACTGGTGTGCAACTCTTGTAGCAAAGTCTTTTAACCACTTGCTGTCTTTTTATGGTACTGGTATTGGGAAGCAGGATGAAGCCACAGGTGAAAATTATGGAATAAGATGCCAGAAAAATCTGATGCAGAAGTGTGACACTAATATTCATTTCCCAGTGTGAACTCCCAGTGGTTAGGATGTCCCAAGCCCTCTGGGACCTCAGTGGTATTCCAGTTGTGGCGGCACAGACTTCACTGCAGATGGTAAAACCACTTTTGAGTAGTTGTGTAGGCTTCATGTTGTCTTGACCTGATTATCAGCACACAAACCATTTAGTTTGAAACATTCTATTTGAATTTTGCCCATGACTTAAAACCTCATTTTTCTCTAGCCAGTGTTATTGCTGGTGCACAAAAGGTGTGAGCTAAACCCTGTGGGGAATCCAAGCAGTATAAAATATCACAGAAATCCATCCAGCTGCCATTTCTTAGTAGGATTCCTTGCAGAATTTTCAATCCTGAACTTTTAAAAGGAGCTGTTTCCAAAGAGGGGTTTACAAGAGGGGCCATACCCACCCACACTCACATTCATTGAGGACTTCTGGCAATGGAACAAAATACTTAAGCAAAACCACACATCATAAAAGCTGAAGGTTGGGCACTATATTGAAGGGCTTTTCCAAGCTGTGGGAATATTATTTTGAAACTAGTGGTGAATGATGCAAAATATTAATTGCTTGGGATAAGATATCATTGAAAAAGCAGCAGTTTTTTTGGTGTGGTTTTTTTTGGTTTTTTTTTTTTTTTTTGCTTTAGGTGTAGCTTCTGGGTTTAGGAGAGCATTTGCACATTTTTCTTGCCCAGGAATAAGTTTGAGGAGAATGAATTATTCTCTTGCATTCCCAGCTGCCAGGATCCACAAGCAGCCTTGTCTTGACGGGAGCCTGTAACTCTCACAAATGTCAGGGACAAAAAGATTCTGTACATCCATCTAGGGTGGTTTTATTTTTTTAAAAAGCATCCAGAAAGCAGAAAAAACCCCAAACCTTTTCAAGTATTTATTGATTTGGCAGGGAGCAGGGTGTTTTTGGTGGTGCTTTTAACCTTGCCGTGAGAACGGAGGTGCAGGTAGCAAGAGGCTGGGATTTGAGGAAAAAGGATGGAAGAAAAATAAAAACTGTATTTAAGCCAATTTTTTTTCTCCGTGGCTCGAGAACTGAAGCTTTCCTACTTCTTTTCAGTTCTGAATAAATGCTTTTGCTCCATGGGCTCACATGCATATTATGCATAATCCTTTAGATATGCTTGCCAGCTGTGTGGTAGAGATATGGGCTGCTGGGACTTTGCTCTGTTAGAAATGGTGGAGATATTTTACCAAAAAAAGAACAGGAGTGAAATAATTATTTGCATAATCTTTCTAGAGTCACCTAGATTTCTTGAAAGCAGCTTAATGTGTTTAGAATAATCTATTAGGGAAATATTGAGGGGGAAAAAAAAATACCTCCTTTTCCTTCTGACCACAAGCATTTTTATTTCTCTCCCTTGGTCTAACAGATTGAAACTGCTTTATCCTCATTTTAAGAATGCTTTATTGCATGAGAATAGCTCGTATTTTAAATACTGGAGGTTCATTTTCCTCCTGCAGAACAGCAGGGAAAAATAAGATTTTTCTGCCAAATGAGCTCACAGCAACTTATTTTCACCATACATATCGTGCTTCCAAATATTGTTTCTTTTCCACTTGGTGGATATGACATTTTGTTCTTTGTTGAACTCTTTTTTACCTAGAAGAGAACACCCAGGTATCTGCTGAATCTCAGGGAGAAAACAGGACTGTGTGAACATTATGCAAATATATATAATCTCCACTATATTTAGCTAATCCACTTTCTTACAATAAGCACTATTTGTGTAAGGGTCTTTATTTTTATTGTCTGTTTAAACCACCATTCTCTCCCATGTTGTTTTGGGTTTTTGTTTTTGGTTTTTTCCTTCTTCCTTCCTCCCAGCAATTGAGATGAAAATTAAGTGGCAGAGGAGAGATATTTTTTTCTGTGAGATTTTTCAGATCCCTCTGCAGTTTTGGGTCAGAGAACAGCTGCTCTTCCAGAGGAGAAGGGAAATTCCTCGTTTTCTAATATTCAGGGTCTATTTTTGTGCTTGCAATGTAAATATCCAATATTTACAGTCTAAATGTCCAGCAGAGCAGTGAAACTATCCAATGCAGAATCAAAATGTACCTCACAGATGCTATTTTTTAATAAAAAGCAGTTCAAACACTTTGGTGAATTGATAAATAAAGACAAAATATTTTGCCTGGCGTTCCACAGAACCACCATCACTTTAATCTGTGTTTCTATTGAACATTATGTTGTGGTATTATATTTATATATTCCCATGAAAATAAGAATAAAGAGGGCTGGTAGGTGCTTTTTAATCATCTCAGTATGTTCCAAATCAAACAGCTCTTTAAGAGTCCTTGGAAGCATGAAACAACCGTCTTATCTCCATCAGAGGAGGCCTTTCTTGCTTTCAGGAGCTACATCACAGGCTCTCCAGCTTTGCTGCACCTGCTTTAATTTGTCAGGGTTAATCTATTCATGGGCTATAGTTTTTTTTGCCCTAGAGAGTTGCATTTATTTAAATATCAAGCATTTTTATGCCCTTTCACTCTTCCAGTGTTCAAGCCCACTTGAAATGTGTTTATTTTTGTTCCAACTTGAAGTGATTCTTGATCACTTGGGAATGAAAAAAAAAACAAACAAACCACCAAACAAAACTGATTTAAACTTGTATACAACTCCATGTTCCTTCTACTGGTTTAAATAAATCAGTGAGTAAAATAAAGTAAGTAAAACAAAAATTATAGTAGAAATCTATGAGATCATCCACTAAGAAGCAAGCCTTGAAAACACCTGTCATGGTCCTTTAGCACTATTGGAGACTGAGGAAGTGAGGAATTTAGAGGCAATGAATATTCCTTAAAAAACAAAAACCTAAAAGAAATTATTCATTTCAGGCTCGTGAGATGGTGTTGCAAACCATCCAGCACTGAAAACAATAATAAAAGCTATAAAATGCAGCTCAGTGTCCTCATAAAACTTTAAGAAAAATAAATTTGCTGGGTAGTTAACATCCTTTATAATACAAAGATAATTATCACTTTTATTGTAGCTGTAACATATGTGAGGATGTTTGTTTAACTCCCCAGTTGTCAGACATGAGGTTGAAAGTTTTTAATCGCCTCTGGGTATCAAATCTGTAGCCTCGGGCTGCTGTTTGTAATTTAATGTGAGTAATTTATTATGAAGAGAGAAAAAACAAGAATTGCCCAGTAGCTATGAAAGCACATTTACATTATAATTATTAGGCACATAACAGCTCAGAAATAGATAAAAGGAATTTTAGAGCAGCACTGGCAGCAGCAATAGTATCATCTGCTAAGATAAAGCAGGGAAATGTAGCTCTAGAGAAATTACTCGTGAGGGGAGCCGTGGTTGTAGTCGAAAGGTCATGCTTGTCTCAGCTGCTGACTTGGTTTTAATGTAAACCACTCATGGGAAGTTGTGTGTAACTTAGAAATATCATCTTTTCTGACCTCTCCGAGGCTGTGTGGTGATAATTTCATGTTAGAATGAGTGGAGTTTTCGGGGCATACCGCTCTGGCATCAGTAGATCTGTAGGTGATTTCTAATTTTTCTTTTCTTTTGAGGGTTTCCACTTTCGCTAAACTCAGTTTCAAAAAGTAACTAATATTGTAAAGTATGTACTGGTTCTCCCCTGAAAACTAAATCCTAGGGAATACATTTCCAGTAGACCCTGGCACTGAAGAGGACCCACTTGCATCTCAAGTTCACAAAGTTTCGGTGTTCACTGTTCTCAGCAGGAGAACACCAGAAAAACGTGTCCTTATTTGAATCTCCGTTGGTGCTGATTATTCCCAGAGAGTTGTGTTGGCATTTCCATGTATCTTCTCCACATTTTAATTCCTCAAAACCCACAAAATCACAAAACTAGCCATCTAGGTAATTAAGAAGATGTCAAAAGCTTGCTTTCTGTATATGACGCTGATTTACCTCATCTGTGGCATCTTAAATAATCACAGACATGTAGGGGAGCCTGAGAGTTTCTAGAGTGTTCCCTGTGGTGATTTGTCTCCTCTTCCTCCCCCAGCTCCCCCCTCTTTTCCTTGTCATTTCTCCTGTTAAGGACTGCCATTCATACCTCGTGGTCCTGGGCATGGCCACCAGCTCGTGTCCTCAAAAGACCTCGGAGTGCCTGCTCAGGGTCCTCATTCGTGATTCCTGTTTTGGAGGAGTTATATCCTGTCTTTCAGAAGTGCCTGGGCAATGCTCTCAGGGACACGGTGGGATTCTTGGGGGTGTCCTGTGCGGGGCCAGGAGTTGGACTTGGATGATCCTTGTGCAACTGGTGAATTCACAAGTTGATATTTTTCTCCTCTCCCCACTCCCCACATTGGTCATGACACCAGTTCACTAGTGCCAGTCATTGCTACAGGTCCGGCCTTCTGGAGCTAATGTTGATACCCAGAATTCAAGGATGGGATTATGGATTTCCTTTGCAATTGTGAAATAGAATCCTGGAATCGTAGAATCATGGAATGTCCTGGGTTGGAAGGGACCTGAAAGATCATCAGTTCCAAGCCCCCTGCCATGGGCAGGAACACCTTCCACTAGACCAGTTTGTTCATAGCCCCATCTAGACTGGCCTTAAACACTTCCAGAGATGGGGCAGCCACAGCTTCTCCGGGCAACTTGTTCCATTGCATCACTACCCTCACAAGGAAGAATTTCTCCCTATTACTTAATCTTTCTTACCCTTCTAACAAGTCCATTTATCAAATCCATCTCTCTACAACTTAGAGAGAAGGATATTGTGGGGGACCACACCAGAGGCTTTACACAAGTCCAGATAAATGACATCCATAGCCCTTCCCTTGTCCACTGATATAGTCCCTGCATCACAGAAGGCCACTGGGATGGTCAGGCAGGAGTTGCTGTTGGTGGATCCATCGTGGCTGTCTCAAATCACTTCCCTGTCCTCCTGCCTTAGCAGACCTTCCAGTAGGATCTGTTCCATGGGTCCTCCCAGGCACACAGGTGAGGCTGACAGGGATATTTTGCCAATAATTTGGAAACAGTGTGCCAGTTCTCACCCCTTTCCTTAGAAGGAGGCAACTGCCATGAGTGGGGGCAGTTGTGCTCACAGGTGTGGGCCTGTCCACTTTTAGGATGGTTCTCCCATCCCTGGTGCCCCCAGCAGGTCACAGGGCTCTGATGGAGGCACTGCTGGCCATGCTGCTGAAATAACTTCTGGGCTAAAACTCTGATGGTTTTTTTTTTTTCTGTCACTATGAGTAGTGCAGTCTGCACATACTTGCTCCTGTCAGGATCCTTCAGAAACAGCCTTCTAAGGTCTCGAGGTCCTGTGTGCTCCAGGATTTCTCAGAGGTGTGGTACACAAATGATATGTGGCTGTGCATCACCTGGCTACAACAGCAAAACAGACTGCTACTCACCAAGGGGATTTCAGGAGGAAGGATCAAACCTATCCTTTATCAGTATAGCTCTTAATTTTTTTGTTTTATTTTTGCACATGGCCATGGACTTTCTTTTTAAGACTTGAAGAGCCCGAATGTGTCCATTTCATTCCTGCAGTGAATCTGTCCTTATGCAACGATGACTTAGGGGAAAAAACATCCAGCAAGGCAGTGAAATCTGCAAATACACATCTGGGGATGGCAAGGGGACAATAACATCCAAAATTACCAGAATAAAGCAGGAGGCTGTGGCAGAAAGATGATGCATTGCAATTCAATTCAGAGTGCAGTGAAACTGCAAAGGAAAAGCCAGAAGCAAATAAGATTTTTTTTTTCAAGATGCTTATCATAGCACCCTAATCAAGGTAATGGGATTACTAAGCAAACCTTTTAAATCCGTTCTCACAGATATTGCACACCACTTGTCACATCATTAAATGCAATTTGAAAATGGTTGTCAGGTATAAAGTAGGGGCTGTGTTCTCTGTCTACACAGAATTCTCAGAGGCTTTAAGTAGAAAAAAAAAAATGCTTCTATTAAGGATGTAGGATCAGACTTAAAGAAGCAGCTGTAGCCACTGCAGACACCTAAATATGTTCTTAAGTGCCTTTCTGCACTGGAGTCTTCATTCTTTAATTCAGCTTCACTGTTCTGAACAATTGTAAATACTTTCATCTACTCTGCAGCTTTAACAAGAAAATCTGAGTAGTAAAGCAAGCACATTTGAGAAGAATTAAAGCATATTTGCTTCAGTTTAGGGTGCTTTAGGTTAGATATATGGAAAAATTGTTCCCTATGAGGGTGATGAGGTCCTGGCACAGGTTTCCCAGAGAAGCTGTGGCTGCCCCATCCCTGGAAATGTCCAAGGCCAAGTTGGACAGGGCTTGGAGCAACCTGGGCTAGTGGGAGGTGACCCTGCCCATGGCAGGGGTTGGGATGAGATGATCTTTCAGATGCCTTCCAACCCAAACCGTTCTATCATTCTCTGATTTAGCATCAACGAATCACCCATGGGACTGCTGGATTTTGGTTGCTTTCCTGGTGGTGGGAAAGTCAACCACGACTTTTGTTCATGTGTGCTGTGAAAAAGTCTGGAGCACCAATGAAGGATCTGCTTGACGGGGTGGTGTCCACAAAAAAACCCACACCAAAATGATCTGTGACCCTCTCGTTAGCATAACATAAGACTTTATTTGGTTCCTTCTACAAAGATATGTTTGACTTTAGTTACAGGTCTGTGAGCATCTACTTGCTTTATACACAAGGTCATGGTATTGTTCTAATTGGGCCCTGCCATATCATTAGATGAAACTTTTTAGAAATACTGATGTCAAGTCTGTTGCTTGATACCAGAAATGTGTCATTGCTGAATTTGCTGCCTAAAGCAGAGGAAGCTTTACAAAGGTAACCTCCATATTTCTGGTGTAGAACTGCTTGAGACAATTCTGAGGAAAGCAAATAAGCTTAATTACCAAAAAATCAATTACCAAAAGAAGCACCTGGGTGCCCAACACAAAGTTTTAATGAGAATGAAATTGTCTGGGTAGAAAGAAATCGCTTCAAATATGAGAAGATTCTTTTTTTTTAATGTGAATAGCTATGAAAATAATTTACCTGAACTAATCATTACAGGTCAGGATCAAAATGTGAGAGATACTTCAGAGTGTAAAAAAAAATAGATTAAATTATTTAAAAAGGAGTAATTTGTGTAAGAGCAGCTTGGGACAGAGGAAGTTGACTAATGTAATGCCACAGAACTGCCATTATGGGGTGATTGCTGTTAATTTTTTGATTACCCACTAATAGAACAAGCAGTACAGTGATTAATTGGCTCACAGAAAAATAGAGAGCAGTAAATCTGAAGCAGTGCTGTTGTAAAATCCAGAAAAACTCTGAGCTGGGTTGCTGCAGATCAGTAAGTAGCTGCTGCATGTGCCATGTAGGGCACATGGACTAAGGGAGCAGCTTCCAGCAAAATGAGTGTGGGCCCAGCAGGGACCCAGAGCAAAGGAATTAACCAAATAGTGCCGGGCCATTGTGGTGCATCGTTGTGTCAGAGGTTTTAAAGCAGCTGAGCGATAGGCACGTTTGGGTGATCTTCCATGCCCACTGTTTTAATCAATCTTTTATTGCAGAACTGACTGGATCGTACAGGCAGAGCTGATTCCTTTGGAAATCTGCCTCTTGGGCTTTTCTTGCACACTGATCAGAAGTGTGACAAAATCAGGAACTCCTGCCTTGGTAAGCAGGTTGGAGAGAGGAAAGAGAAGAAGAGGTTTATTTTTGCTTTCTTTCACGTAATCACAGGGTGGGTGAGGCTGCAAGGGACCACAGTGGGGTCGTCTGGTCCCACCTCCCTGCTCCAGCAGGGTCATCCCAGAGCACATGGCACAGGATTGTGTCCAGATGGGTCTGGAAT
>JAYRBT010000001.1:113819110-113833954 GCA_036023395.1 Myiotriccus ornatus
TGGATCCTGCCATTGGGCTCTGTCATCACCTGTGTGTGGATGGAATGAGAACAGGTGGACCTTGGATACTACTCAGATCACGTGGAAAAATCCATTTTAAATTTGTTTCACTGAATCCCATTTGTGGACTCCTGATCTCTGTAGGTGCTCAAGGCCAGGCTGAGTGACCTGGTCTAGTGGAAGGGGGTTGGAACTGGATGATCTTTAACAACCCCTACAACCCAAACCGTTCTATGATTCTATGATTGTCATTTATTGCCTAAATAGTAAAATGGAAAGAGGTTACTAAAAAAAAGAAATTCCTGTGTTATTTTCACAGGAATCAGATTTACACGTGGCCCGCCCTGGGGCAGGTGGGACACTGCTAGCGGGCAGCAGAGCAGCAGTTTCCTTCAGGAGCCTTACCAGCCTATGTCCTGCTGAAATTCTAATAGTGGAGCTGTTCAGAGGCTTGAAGGGAAGTCAGTCTTTCCCTCCATTTCTGTTTCAGTGTTGATTTTCATATTCTGTCATTTGTGTGTGATTCAGTGGTCTAAATGGCATCTTTTTTAAAGCCTCTTGTCGGTAGCTGGGGCTGAGGCAGAGTGAGGCCTGGATGTTCCGTCTTATTCCATGTAGTGACAGGACAAGGTAGGAATGGCTTCAAAGTGAAACAGAACAGGGTTAGATTATATATTGGGAAGAAATTCTTCCCTATGAGGGTGGTGAGGCCCTGGCACAGGTTGCCCAGAGAAGCTGTGGCTTCCCCATCCCTGGAAGTGTCCAAGGCCAGGTTGGACGGAGCTTGGAGCAACCTGGGATAGTGGAAGGTGTCCCTGCCCATGGCAAGAGGTTGAAACAGTATGATCCTAAAGGACCTTTCCAACCCAAACCATTCTATGATTCCATGATCCTTGTCTCAGCTTTACCCTTTATAGTGTGATCCCTGAAATACCCCTTTATTTGCTGGGGTTTTGCTGCAGCTGATGCTCCAAATGCAGGGCCGAGTTTACACTGCTGCAGGGGATGCACAGTTTGCTTTCTTAAAGGCAGTTTTTCCCTCATGCAGCTGGACCCTGCCTGTCCCTAGTGTGGACCACGCAGTGCAAGGCTGGCATCCCAGTGCTGCAGGGTCACAGCGCTCACACCACCTGCAAAAGGGCTGCTTGTTCCAGTCGCCCGAAGTACTGCAGCGACACAGACTCTGTAAGCACAGCACTGTAAAATCTACAGCCTCTGCCTGCCCGGTGACATTTTGATAGAGACACCTCTAGCAGTTCACAGAGGCAGACAGGCAAATAGCATTTCTGTGTTTGTTCAGTGTTGTCCTCCCTTTATTTCCTTGTGAAGCCATTTCTTGCCGGATAAGAACCAGAGGAAGGGTGGAAGTCAAAAAAAATGGGTCTTAGGGGAGAACAACCTGATGACTCAAAGGAGTTACCTACAGTAGGTTTAGCAGGTTCTTTGTTTGCAAAGTGCTATTAATATCTGTTTTATTGCAACTTAGATGTTTTCCCCTCCGTTTGTTTTTGGGTTTTTTTCCTCCTATCTGAAGTCGATCTTACAGGAATCAACACTAGCAACCGGTGCCCAAAGCAGGGCAGCAAAGCTGGCGGAGGGTCTAGAAAACATGTGTCATGAGGAGTGATTGAGGGAGCTGGTGGTGTTTATTCTGGAGAAGAGTAGACTTAGGGGAGACCTCCTTGCTCTCTACAACTCCCTGAAAGGTGGGGGTTTGCCGATTCTGCCATGTCTCAAGTGAAAGGACAAGAAGAAATGGCCTTAAGTTGCACCAGGGAAAGTTCAGATTAGACACAAACCAAAAATACTTCTCTGCAGGAGTGGTCAGGCACTGAATTAAGTTGCCCAGAGAGCTGGAGGAGTCATCATCTCTGGAAGTGTTCAGTAGTGGTCTGGATGTGTCCCTTGGAGACATGGTTTTGGGGTGTTTATGGTGGTGCTGGGTGATGGTGGGACTGGAGGATCCTGAAGGTCTCTTCCAGCCTTGATGCTTCTGTGATACTGTGGAGCACTGAGCAGTGGAGTTGCTGCCCCTTTTTCAACCATGAAAGTGACTCAGCAAACACTGCCATTACATCTCTGATTACTCTTTTAAGGCACATGAGGTATTGTCTAAATTCATGGGATTTGACAAGTGGTGAAGCTGAAATACCTCATTTAGAATGTCAAAAAGGCCCCCAGAAGGAATAGGCTAAAAGTGACTCAGGGAATCTGATACAATTTCACTATTCCATAGAGGCTTCTTCTGTTGGGGAAGATGGTTTATTAATGAATATGTGAAATCTTTGGGCAGTCCTGTTTTTAACTCCATTCTCACATGTTCTTTTCACACACAAATACGCTGTAGATTTAGTTTTACCTCTGCCTTTCAAACTCTCAGGAAATGCTTACTGAAAAGAAAGAATAGAGCTCAAGGCCAGGAACCTGTCAGTATTATAATGAGGAGATGTTTTGTGCTTCCTAACCCTTTCTGTCTCCGAGGGAATGTTTTCTCATCCAAGGTGAAATTTCGGAAGGTGTGTACCTGTGCATGTGCACACACATACATGCTCGTGGCAAAGACTCAGTACCAAATTCTGTTCTTTTCCTCCACTTCCCCAAGGTGAAATACAGTGGATTAATAGTCTGTGCTCCCTGCAGTTCATATTTGCCTGGAAAATTGCCACCTGTAAGAATTCACTGACCCAGAAATGGGAGAAACAAAATCAATCAGTGAGTCAGTGATAGAGAATCTGATGGACCTCTGAGCACGGATGATGTGCTCCACTTGCAGGTTCAGGCTTAATAATAACACCAGTAGGGAGATAAAATTGGAATGAGTGTATTGTGTCTTTGCAGACTCTTTTCCTGTGTTCTGCAATTACTGGAACCATATCTGGATAAATAAAATTCTCAGTGCTGGTTTATCTTGCTGGAAGGTTTGTAAAAGGGTTTGTAACAGGCCCCATGCTTAATACCTTGAAGGATCAGTGAAATTAGGTGGCAGCACCCTCAACATCTTAATCCTTTCTTATTTTTCTTAATTTTATGGTGTTTATTTGTGTTCTGTTTTTTATTTTGTTGGGATTTTTTTGGCTGTGCAAGTGATTCAGAAGAGCATCTTGTACATGATGTATATAGCACATATCATAGAATCAGAAAATGACTTGGGTTGGAAGGGTCCTTTAAGATCATCTTGTTCCAACAGCCTTCCGTGGGCAGGGACACCTTCCACTAGACCAGGTTGCTCTGAGCCCCATCCAGTCTGGCCTTGAACAAGGATGGGGGAGCCACAGTTCCTCTGGACATCCTGTTCCAGTGCCTCATGACCCCCCCTGTAAAGAATTTCTTCCTAATATCCATCTAACTCTACTCTCTGTCAGTTCAAAGCCATTCCCCCTTGTCCTGTCACTCCATCCCTTGGAAATAGTCTCTCTCTACCTTTCTTGTCAGCTCCTTCAGGTCCTGCAAGGCCACAATTAAGTCACCCCAAAGCTTCTCTTCTCCAGGCTGAACAATCCCAACACTCACAGCCTTTGCTCCCAGCAGAGCTGTTCCATCCCTCTGACCCTGTTGATGCTTCCTCTGGACTTGCTCCAGCAGCTCCACATCCTTCCTGTGCTGTTGTTCTGTGTGCACTCAGAGTTCCAGAGTGGGAAGGTTCCTGTACCTTGTACATGGGTATCTTTTTGTACCTGTTCCAAACAGCCTTTGTGTGAGCAGTGATGCAGTTCCACGCCCCTGTACAGCAAAGCATGGCTGGTGCCAAGGAGTCATCACATTGTTCCCTGGAAATGGAGGAACTGCAAGTAGTGAAATGAAATGCTGTAAACACAGTACAGCCAGCAAATTTCCAGGGCACTTTGCCTGAAAAATAAGAGAATTATGTTGGCAAATTAACCTATTAAAAGCCACAAAGAGGAAAACATACCTTTCTAAAAAGTCAGAGAGGTGTTTTGATGCAGACAAATGTCCTCCCTAACTTCCTGAAGAAAATGCTATTGTGATGTGTTGTTTCTGAGAGTGGACTATATGGAATATAAACATCATGAACTTGTCTCTGAATTTTTTTCTCAGTGCTACTTTCTTTTCTTTCTGCCTGTTTACCCTCATTGTTTGCTACTAGGACTGAAGGAGCAGTTGCCTTGCTCTGGTAGATGACCTCTGTAACCACATCTTTTTAATTTCTTTCCCTTGGTCTTATTTTTCTGTGGTAAATTTTGAGGAGGTGTGTGCTTTGCCCCACGTTGAGTAGATGTTAACACAAGATAAATAAAGAAACAACCGATTAACTTTGCAGCTTTGGTTTAAAACTATTTCTGACTCAGTTGTTGGGGAAATGGAATAGTTCCTCCTTTTCCCTTTCCCTAACTTGAAGATGTTGATTCTTTTGAGGAGGTGAATACATCTCTACCTGAATATCTCAACTTTGAGGAAAAAATTAACTGAGTTGAGTGCCAACATAAATGTTCTCACATGAAACCGTGTGCGTGAACGTGCCAGGAAAATGCATTAAAGTGACAGTAGGTGGTTGACTGGATCAAAAGAAATCAGATTTGACGTACACTGAATTATGATAGCAATGTGTTAACTTTTTATATTGTGACTGGAAGGGGAAGAGATCTATCAGTATGCAAATTGAGTTCATGCTAAACCAAGCATCTTCTGGTATGCAAAATTAGGCTATGTGTGTGGAGGTTGTAGTCCAATTCAGGTTCAGGGGGTTACTTTGAAGTAATGTGTGTTATATGAATGGAAATTGTCACGGGTGAATATTGAGCAAACATCTGCTGGTGCCTTGCAGGGAAGGCAGGTTATGTTGGCCTGTTTTTTTAAGAAGCAAATTAAGAGCAACTTTTGACAAGATAACCAGATGCTGGTTAAAAATGTGTTAATATACAGAGTAAGATAACTAGAGGGAGTAGAATCAGGATAAGAAGCAGAGCACTTGAAATTGCACGCCAAAAGCAGCTCTGTGTTCAGAAAGTGCTGCATAAACTGGCTGTGGTCATTCAGGAACATGGGAAAGCCTGTGTCCTGGGGCTTCGTGAGCAGGGCATGTGGAGACAAAGACGGGATGGAGCAAGTTGTGCATCAAATGAAGCCACAGCAGAAAGAAGCACAGGAGCTTATGCACCGCTCTGCCCACTTCTTAAATCACAAAGGAACAGAAATCAAAATGCCCTTTGGAGCTTTTCTGGGCTCGCTGATGCTAAAAGACAGAGATGGTGCAGCCTTCCAGAGCCTGAATGTTTCTATTCTGAGGGTGGCAGGGAAGCGTTTCCTCTCAGCTTAACATCCAGGAAAGCTGGCGAATGTTCCTGTGCTGGCAACTGCCTGGCCACACGAAACATAGCCCAGAGCCACAGACCACAACTCTCTTTAACTCAGGGAAGTTATTTTTGGACCTGTCATGGTGTCTGTCTCTTCTCGTTCTTTAACCTAGTGACAGGAGAGTGGCTGCAGAGTGCCCTGTGTGCATGTTTTCCAGGGTGTCACTGTAGCATTCTCCGTGCTCTGGAAATCTCTCTGTGCCTCCACGGGAATGCTCTCCACTGGTGCTTTATTTTGCAGCAGTAGGTGAGGGATGCAAAATGTGGGTGACATCAGTGTTTTGCCTCTTCAGCTGGCCTAGAATCCCTGCTCTGTGTAGAGAAAGGAGGGCAGATGTGTCCAGCTGTGAACTTTAGAAGCTGCCTCTTAAAATGCACGGGATGCCGAGTGGAAGGAACTTTGTGCAGCCTCAGCTCTGGGACACAGCAGAGTCCTTATCCCATTTAACTCCCTGTTCTGACAGCCAGGAATGCCTGTCTTTCCCGGTAATAACCATTTGATCTTATGGCACCTGCTTTGGGAGGCAGCCAGATTACTTTCCTATTACCAGCTGTAACCTCTGCCTCAATGTGCATCTCATCCAGGCATGAGGTTTGAGGGTTTTGTTTTCTTTTTTTTAGTAAAAAACAGCAAAGCATTCTGAGATAATAATCAATTTGCAAGCAACAAAGTTATTAGCAGCTAGTGAAGTGTGCTGTCTTTTAGTTATTTCGCTAAAAAATGCCACAGCTCTGCTAAGAATGATAAGGCCTTTCTCTGATTTTGTTTATTTATTTTTAGAAATGGCTGTATGCCCTCTGGGTACAGGATCTGAGTATCTGGACTTGTGCCTCTGATAATTCACTCAGCCACTCGGTGTTTGAATTTAGCAGTGGCAAAACCAGGTTAAATACAACTGGGGTTGGATGGTTTAATTTCCCTATTTTTCATTTTTCGTGTTACTTGGCCTTGCATTTTCAATGGTACTGACAATGCAGAATATTGTCCTCCACATTTGATGGATGGTATTGCTGGAGTGATGTTTTGTGATCCAAGTAGAACTGACAAGAGCATAACAGAGTACAGACAGAAAACAAACCTTCACTGACCATAAATTGGGTATGCAATTACACAGTTTAAAAAGGGAATCTTCTCTCTTGTTGCAAATGGTTTGCACATTACAAATTCTTTTGCCTAATGAAAAATACCTCATCAAACATGCTTTAGGTCCAAGATCAGTGAGCATTTAACCAAGAGTTAATTAAGTTAACAGGGTTTAGAAATGAACATAATGCACAGTTTGGAATTTTCATTCTGGCACGATTTGCATTTGACTGAAACACCGTGTAATTGGCACCGGGAAGGTGAGTTGCTCTTCTCATGCTGTAAATGAATATTAACTGTGCTCAGGGCTTGGGAGGAATCCATTGGTTAATTTTTTCTGGACATCATTAGAATTTGGGTGCGTCCAGAATTACAGAGGATCCAGCTGTGGAGGCAGTTAAAGTAAGAAGAAAAGAGGTTTCTGGGTTAAAAATTTGGGGAAAAAAGGGAGGGAAGAGGTGCTACATCTGTGTGTGTTTAGTTGCAGAGGACACAGTAAGAAACCAAAGACCACTTAGACTAAATATTCAAACTGTCTCTTTTTGCCAAGGGCCAGATAATACACCCTCATTGACTCATTAAATGTGGGTTTTTACTTGCCTTTGAATCCCTAAATAGACAAATATTGCTGGGGAACACTGTGCACACTCTGGGCAGATCTCTGTAAGCCAGAGAATGTCCTTTTTCAGGCCTCTTCTCCCAGCAACCAGTGACAGCACAAGAGGAAACGGCCTCAAACGCCACCTGGTGAGGTCCAGGCTGGACATCAAGAGGACTTTCTTTATGGAAAGGGTTGTTAAGTGTTGGGATGGGCTTCCCAGGGAAGTGGTTGACTCACCATCCGTGAAGTTGTCCAAGGAAGGACTGGACGTGGCACTCAGTGCGCTGGGTTAGGGCACAAGGTGGGCATTGGGCACAGGGTGGACTCGATGATCTTGGAGGTCTTTTCCAACCTCAATAATTCTGGGATTCTGTGAGCTAAACAGCACCTGTGCCCTTTCCAGGTGGGCTGCAGTCCTGCTGCAAGGGTGTTACTGTCTAGGATGAAGTATCTCCATCCCTGGGCAGGAAGAATCCAGGGTGGGGGATGTCCCCTGCTGTTAGAGGGCTCAACAAGCTATTTTGGAAGTCTCGGTGTTAGTACAGGAAGGAGTGAGTGCATCATGCTACATGTGTGGTTATATTTAGGTTTTTGGGTGTCTGAGAGCAATTTAAAGGGTTTTCCCCAGAATACAGGCTTGTAAAGTTGGGAAAAAACAAACCAACAAACACACAGCACAACAAATCTTTTTCCAGGTGCAGAAAGGCTGTTTTTGTGCACGGAGTTCTGCCCATTTTGTCGATTATCATTTCCTATTTCTCTTCAGCCTTTTTATTTCTGGTTTCCTTTGTGTTTACGCTCTCCCTGACTTATTAACTCCGCAGTGCCATCTTGCTTTGCTGGTGGTGACAGGCTGTCACAGCGCTGCAGATCTCCCCGTTCCAGAACCCCGTCAGTGACAAACACTGACTCATCGCCCGGCGCTGGGCCAAAACCACCACTGGGAAAATCAGGAATCCAACCTTTGAGGATTACCCAAAACTCCTTCAGCTCTCACCCTCTGCTGTGTCTGTCTCTTCCGCTCACTGCTGCTGCCACAGCCACTGCTCCCAACGTGACTGGGTCCCAATCCCTGGGCTGCAGCTCCGGCGCCGTGTGAAACTGCCGAGGGCTTGTCCGTGGCCATGTTAATTATTTTTCCCTCCCTTTTTCCCAGTTGGACTCAGTGCCTCTCTCCAGCAAGCTGTGTTCTCTAGGAATACCACTGTTCCCAAAGCATTAGCCTGTCAGGCACTCGGAGCAGACTGGAAGAGAAGGGTGGTGGTGGATTTTGCACACCCCCAGGAAGGGTTACGGACAGGGGCATCGTGGATTTGTAGGGGGTGTGTTACAGTGCAGAGCAGCTGGAAAAATCTGAAACCTTCATTGCATTCAGCGTCTTTAAAAAAAAAATAAAAAATAAATCAGTGGTGTCATTATTTCTTTACTGAAAGTTATGGATGGTGGTGGTACTGTAGTGGAAAACACTACATCAAGTTGATGGGAAGAACCCCGAGGAGGTGAACAGTGTCACTTGCCAGGGGAACTAATTTTATTTTCCAGAGAGGGAGGAAAAAGGAAGGTCATCCAGTACAAAGCTGGGAAGAGGCAGAAATTGCATTTTGCCACTTAATTAACAACCACCCATCTATAGCCTGTAGCTTTCCTGCAGACCCATAACTGGGAGCAGAACCCATATTTTCCACCCCTCAGACCTCCTAGCACATGGCACGAGGCATCAAGGAGTGTGACAGATCACCAGGGTGGGACACCTGTGCTGTCATGTGTGCCGCCCCTGGCTGATCACTTTAATTCCTTAATTAATTATTGATAGATTCTGAGGCCTCCATTGCTTTTGTTTTTAAAATTTAATTTTAATTGATTAGTGGAGGAATGCAGTGGTTTATTTGGGGGGGGAAAAAAAAAAGAGAAAAGGAATAAAAAGAGCTTTCCTTAATTAAACCTGTTATTCAGGGTTGGGTTTTTTATGGGAAAACATTTGAATAAAAAAATAAAAAAACCCACAAAACATTAGCCTTATAAAATAATGAAAATGGAAGAAATGCTCATGGAAAACACTAAGAAAGAGAGGGGAGATGAATACGGGGGAAGAGCATTTAAATAAATGGATCCCTGCTCTTCTCAGAAGGTCTTGCTTCCTAACCTGCATCTGCAGGCAGCTCTGACTGGAGAAATGAGATGACAGCTTTTCCCTCCCCCATCTGACTCTGCCCCTGAGGACTCAAAGATGTTTAATTTGATCTGCTTTCGAGTCCTCCCCCCACCCTCCCAGATCTCCAGGGATATTTTATCACTAAACACTGTTAAAATTTAGGTTTTGTTAACCCACTGCCTCAGCTGAGTTTGTACTTGGTTTCTTTCCTCATCAAATGGTAAAGGAAGTGGAGCACCCAAAATATACACAAATCTAAGGTTTTAAATGCAAGCTCTAAGCAAACAAAGGTTTCAGGAAGCAAATGCTTCTGCAGGCTCCACATTCTGCTTTTCCATGGATCAGTGGGTTAACTAAAGCCTATGAGAAGGCTCTCGGTTGTGTGATGGTTGTGACAGGTATTAGATTGGAGGGGAAAATAGACAAAAAGAACTATCATTCAAAATGACACAAGGCTGGTGCTCACAAAATAGAAGAAAAAAACCTGAGCTTAGACAGGAAATGTTCCCCCTGGTTTACTGTTGCTTCAAAGCATCAGTGGGCACTAGTAAATCAGTTTGGATGCTCAGTCTTTCCTTCTGAGTTTAAGTTTATTCATATGGTTGGTTTATTCTTAGTCTAAAAATAGAGATTGCCCCCTCCTGAATGAGAAAAAAACAAAGAACTAAAATTAAACCTAATAGAAAGTCCTCTCTGGGCGATCATGAACACCTCCTGGTGTTTATAACTTTTCAGGACTATGGGAAATACTGTGAGATTCAGTGTATGGATTCCATTAATGTTCTTTGCTGAGCCAGTGTTTGGATGGGCATTTCATTGCAAGAGGAGCTGATGGTAAAGAAGTGAATGATGTACTGCAAAAATAAGCTTAATGAAGCTGCCAGAAGAAGCCCCCGTTTTGAAAAGCTGGAAGAAAGTTCTCTTGCTGCAATTAAGGCCTCCTTGGATGGCAGTGGAACATCAGCCCCATTGCCACTGTTTTTAGTTCCACTGTATCCTCACAGGAAAGGAGAGAAAGCAGCTCACTGGGCCTAAGACCTGCATAAAGATGTCTGTGTTCTGTGGTTTCCAGCTGTGGAATTTTGCCAGCAGTTTGTTTTACCTTCCTTAATAAAATGGAGGGTGGAGGGGAATTGCGTAGGGAAGTGAGGAGCAACGCCTTGTCCCGTGAGGCACCTGCGTGTTCCGTTCCACTCTTGGTGTTATGATCTCAGAATTCCAAGTCTCAACACTCCAGTGATTTCTCCCTGTAGCACAGCTGAGTGCTACAAAACCTTGGGAGAAATCTGGAGATAGGGAGCTTATGGCTTTCCTTAATGGGGAAGGCCTTAATCAGCATGTTACTCCTGGTTTTGTGGGAACAGGTCATCAGGGATGCTCTGGCCAAGCTCACCTTCCACTATCACCTTTCCTCTTTAGGTTTAGCACCTCAAAGAAGTCCATAAGTAGTCATATGGCTGCTCACCTTAATGCAATACAAAGCTAGCACAGGGGCTTTACAATTTCATGATTATTTTTTACATTATCTACCAGAATGCGGCCTCCTTTCCGAATTCTGCTGTGGTCTCAGAAATGACACTGCCCGAGATTATATTCACATTTCATTTTCAGGGCTGTGTTCACTTAAATAATGAAGCTTTAGCTTTGGAGGTAGTACTGCTGTAGGGGGAAAATTCAGCTGCAAATTCTGCAAGCATGGGGTCAGAACATGAAACATTTTTGAGCTTATGCCTAGTTTTGGGGAAACGTAGAGGTGTAGGAAGATATTCACAGTCCAGAGACTGAAAAGACATCTTTTTTTTTTTAATTTGTCTTCCATACTTCTGTTAGGGGTTGAAACTAGGTGGATACACAGGCTTATTTTTATTAAAAGCTCAGATGTTTAGTGTTTAATTGAATCAAAAGGCTATTTTGGAAACACATGGAGTGCAGGCTGCAACCAGCAACAGTGCTGGGGGAGGGATGCAGAGAGAAAAAACTGGATTTTTGTGGCTAAAAGACTTCTCAGTGTGAGCTGGTTGAGGGGGTTTTTTTTTCTTTTTCCCTAGAACACTGCAATAAGGAACCTCTCTCCTTTTTGATAAGATTGACTTGCAAATGGATTAGTTTGAAGAACTAGGAATAAATGAGATCTGCAAAGGTTCCTCTTTCCTCTTAGGGTTAATCCCCCCCACCACATTCATTTTCATGCTGCAATATCAACAAAGACTCGACTACAGTAAAATCAAAGCAGCTGGGGTGGGGAGAACAGAGGAAAACAAACAGAAGGTCAGTAGTTGTATTTATTCCTGCACATATTTGCTTATTTTGTCTCCCCTTATGCTTCCTTTATACGATTTTTTAGCAGTTTCCATCAGGTAGCACACTATCTGATGCAGTGTCATTACACTGTAGAAATTGCAGCAGTTTTGCAGTTTCCTGGATGTCATTCTGCCAGATATGTGAGCCTACAGCAGTTTGCATTTGTTACCCTTTCTGGTGTGCTCAAAATATCTTCTAGTATTCATGTATAGATATGAAAGATTGCTTCCCAGAGAGATGAATTGAACCAGCTTGTCACACCTATAAAAATCAATGTGTTTTTGGAAAGGGGAGACATACGAGGAATAAACCAGAACCTGGGGATTCTCAGCTTCTTATAGTGCTGTCAAAACCTCTGAATTATTAGGACAGAAGGCATGGGTCTTACAATGAGCATTTCCAGTCTACTCTCCATTTTGGTTGAAGGAGATGTCCAATTAGGGAAGGTGGGATTTGTGATTCCACGGATAATGTCTGCATTTCGCACACACCTCGTGCTGCGTGTCTTGTTCCGTGACACCTAGCTGTGATTAATCCCTGCCATTCTCACAGCTCAGAAAGAAATACAAATGTCTGAAAAATAAAAGGTGCTTTTCTCTACACTTCCCCCTCTCTCTTTAGGCCTTTGCAGAACACGTAGGGCTGCTTTTTTAAATTTTTTTATTTTTTTTCCAGTGCTGTGTTTTCTGTTCCTCCAGACTGCTGCTATTTTACAGGGCTAGTAAAGGCACAAACACTGAAAAGCACCTGGGGAAAAATCCTCACTGTCAGCAGGCTCAGCTAGTGCTCCCTGCCTTGCATAAAACCAGAGGCAAACAGAGGAAAAGGAAATAAAGAAAGCAATGTATTGCATGGGAGAAGGCAGTTTGTTGCAACAGATATATCTCATTAGTGCTGTGATGACATTAGATACCAGGATATTCCGTTTTAACTAGATCATAAATTTGACTTTGCCTAAAGGATTTATCATCAGTGATGTCTCTGTTCCAGTAGCTTCTTTGTGGTTTGCAATCTCAGCTTCAGCCTCCTTAACCAAGATGCATTTTACCTAGAAATGGGAACTTGGTGCTCTTGTAAATTAGGATCGGAGTGCAAAGCTGGATTTTTGTTGCCTCCCTCCTGTTGACAAATGTTCTTCCTTTCAATTTAGCAGGCTGACAAGGAAATGAATTAAACATCAGCTGAATTGGTGAAATAAGTGTTGAAATCCTTGTGAAAGGAGAAAGCATTTCACCTGGCAGGTGTTTAACAGCCATTTGGTAGGTCAAGATTGAAGGCAAATGGGATTATTTGGTTTTATTAAAAATGGAAGAAACCAGCAAAATTTTTCCTTGTCATTTTTTTCTACAGCAATTTCTTTCCTTATGAAAATCTCATTCTCCATCTACAGCAATTACAAATGTCATTTTACACTCTTCAGGGGAAAAAGCAGAGAGACAGAGACACAAGAATAAGTGCTCTCTGTAATTAATCAATTTAAAGAGAAGTGACATGGCAAAATGTTGGATACTGGTAGCTTTACCTAAATACTGCCACAGAGCTACTGATAAAATTCTTGAGTATTTATCAGAATTTTAATCTATCAAGTGAACCCCATGCTAACACTGCTGGTTTAAATGCACACTTGCTCATATAACTGCCTTCCAGGGTGGAAATGAGGTTTATGGTAGGGATTTTCCCATTGAGTAGCATCTCACAGCACTTCTGTAAATCAAATTTGAGTAATTTCAGCTGACTGATGTCATAAGGTGCCCAGTTCCCGAGTTAGATAAGTACAGAGACTGAGGGAGATGAAATATTCTAAATCATAAATAGCTTTACCCTCACCAAGCCAAACTGATTTTCATGGAAAGTTTCCCGTACTCATGGGCTATTTTTTTAGTGCTGCAAAGATTCTGTTATTAGTTTATTATTTTTTTACATATCTTTACAGAAAAGTGTGTCAAGAGGCAAAAGGGAAATGGTGAGGTTAGTAAGAGTAAGCTGAAGATGCCAAATACAAAATCTTTTACTTCTACTCCTTAGTATAGCTGGATGATTTTAGGATCATGGGTATAAGGGGAAAAATACAACTGGAGTGATCACTTTCCCATTAATGAGTTCAGAACTCCTTTTTTTTTTTATCCATGTGACGCTTTACTGGGGAGTTACTTGATGTACTTGCTTGTGATTCAGTGGGGTTCGTTTTGGTTTGTTTTGTTCTCTCACCACTTTGGCAGGTTGGGCTCCTCCAGCTCGTACAGGCCCCTCTGATCTGGGAAATCCCAAGAGATTCCTTTGGAGCAAGGGGCTAATTTTCACACCCTAACAATGCAGGGTAGTATAAAGGAATCTCTTTGAAGCACAGCCCATCAGCGCACGAGGCTCTGTGAATTAATGCTGCGGCACCCCCTGCACACAATATCCCTCTGCTGGGGCCTGGGGCAGGATTTCTCCCTGCAAGGAGGTGAATCCATGCCTTGCTTCTCCATGGGCATATGTGAAAAGGAGGCTCCAATTAAGATATCAGACAATATTTCAGAGAAAACACTGATGTCTATACATAAGGGAGAGAGCTCTTGGCAGCTGAATAACAATACCTCCTCAGTCCATTGCCTTTTGAAAGGGAAGCACAACTTCCCTTCTTATCCTTATCTGAACTGTGCTTATGAGACAAGAAACATCCCTTCTGCTTTTATTTTCTCATGTACTCAGCATAATCTGATAAAAGTGAAAGAATCAAAATCCATCACCTGATGTGGAGAAGTATCGTTTACTGCCTTATTGAGCTCTCAGTCTGCAAGTGCCTAGACAGGCTTTTCCTTTGGAGTTTTTCACCTGAGGCTGGCTGGTCTTTCCCCTCCAGGTGACAGATGTCCCATGCTGTTTGGTGTGGAGATGCTGGCCTTCTAAGTACTGCTTCCTTTATGCATAGAATCATGGAATGGTTTGGGTTGGAAGGGACCTAAAAGAACATCTAGTTCCAGATCCCCTGCCATGGGCAAGGACACCTTCCACTAGCCAAGGCTGCACAGAGCCTCATCCTGCCTGGCCTTGGACACTTCCAGGCATGAGGCTTCCACAATTTTCTGGGCAACCTCTTCCAGTGCATCACCACCCTCACAGGGAAGAATTTCTTCTGTATATCAAACTTAAATTCCCCCAGCATGTGGGCTGTTAAAAAAAAAAAAAAAAAAAAAATTCTGTTCAAGCATTTTCTCAGAATCACAGAATATGCTAAGCTGGAAGGGACCCACAAGGATCATCGAGTCCAACCCTTAGCCCTGCACAGGCCCATTCTCAAGAGTCACATCCTGTGCCTGAGAGCATCATCCAAGCACTCCTGGAGCTCTGGCAGCCTTGGGGCTGTGCCCACTGCCCTGGGGAGCCTGTTCAGTGCCCAACCACCCTCTGG
>JAYRBT010000001.1:113837598-113867234 GCA_036023395.1 Myiotriccus ornatus
CAGTTGGTAACAAGTGAATAATGCACATTGTATATCTGTACGTGCTTTTCATATTACTGAGACTGGATTTTTTTTGCTTCTCTCCTCCCTCCCACACATTTTCTGGTTACATCCCCTTCTTGCTGAGTTGCAAACAGTTGCTGTGAGTCTCAGGGCAGGGATGAGGCAAGAATCAGGGGACTTAAATCTCCCTGTATGTCTCATGAAATCAACCCTGAGTGTAAGCAAACACCTGTAGGTGTAAGAAAGAAAGATGAATTTCTCCCTTCATGTCAACATTCAGGGAAGTCCATCTTCCAGGATTGCCAGTAAAGCCGATCATCAGTGGGTTACTGATGTGGAAGTTCAATAGTTTCCTTCAGGAAAGTGAGGATTCAGGCTTTGATAAGCAAGAGCTTTGAGAGAGGGTGTTTTTGATGCCTTTTTGCAGCATACCTTGTGCCTCTTGCTGGATCCTTCAGGCATCAGGTGCTCAGCACAAGCGTGAAAATGGATTCTTGATTTTGCATCATTTTGGGCAAATAGAATGGATGCCCTTGAATAGAATGCCAGGGCCACTGAATTATTTTTTTTTGGAGAACTATACAAGATATTTTGAAGCTGAATGTCCTTCTGTCTTGGGTCTTTCTCTACCAGAGGAGAAAGGGCACAGATTACAGGGAAATCCAAATGCACCTGATGAAGACATCAGATGTCAGTGCACATCCAACTCTGCCTAAATCATTGCAGTCTCCTTCCTCAAAACATAAATCCTTTAATAATATTAGGTGATTTAGCTTGGATTAAAATCAAATCATAGAAATATAAAATCATTAAGCCTGGAAAAGCCCTCCCAGACCATCGAGTCCAACCTGTGAGCCATCCCCACTTTGTTTCCCAGCCCAGAGCACTGAGTGCCACATCCAGTCCTTCCTTGGACACTTCCAGGGATGGGGAATCCAGCATTTCCCTGGATGGGAAGACCATCTGGAAAAGGTCTGAGCACTCTAAGCAGCAATGCACTGCCAGGTCTTCTCTCTGCTCCCATTTACCCAGGGTAGCTTTTTGTTTAGAAGGGGAAATGCAGTGTGAGCTGAAGAAAACCACGACACCCCTTGCTGCCAAGTTCCCACCTTATCTCAGCCTTTGCACTCACATCCCTGATGATTTTTCCATCAGTATTTGATAAGCACTTTGCTTACTCTGACTCATAAAATGCCTGAGTTCATTCAATCAGACGTTATTTCAGTCCTCAAAAGATATTTATGGTGCAGATTGATTGTATAGTTTGCATTGAACTCTGCTGTAACCCCAACTGACAGGAGCAGCTGCTTTTAATTGTCTCTGATGATGACCTGTCAAAAATTGATCCTCATCTTATTCTGAAACCACAGTGACTACTTGCTAATGTAATTACCCAGGTGAGGCCCAGAAAAGAAGATAAATGCCTGATTTAAATTCTAGCGTACAGCATCAAGTAATTATCAGCGTGAAGCATAAAAACCTGAGCTGTCCTTTTCTTTTTTTATTTCTTGCCTAAGTTTATGATAGAACAGTGAACTGTATTTTAAGTTCTACAGCGAAGACCATTTTTCTGTTTGAATGAGCAATATATACCTGCTGTATATCTTCAAAATCTTCAGTGTATGCTGAAGTATGAGGCCTTTTGAAAGCTGATGTTGCAACGTTAGAAATACAGTTATTACCTCTGTTAACTGCATATACTTCACAGGAGGTTTAGAAAGGATGACTTGAATGCAAACTCACAGGTCTGGTTGCACTTTGGGCATGACATGTCTCTCCGTTTTTCCAAAGTCAGCAATTCTGTGGTGCGAAGGAGTCTGGAAATTGAATTTTGACCAGCAGTAATTTTTACCTGAAAGAGAGTAATACCATACACTGGTGTAGCAACACCACTGGGCTCTGGTATTGGGCATAGTTTTTGTATTGCTTTGAAATCTGTGGGATTGCTGTACGAATTTGAGAATAGATATATTTATCTTTTTTTTGGGGGGGGGGTGGTGGAATTTTGCTCTCATTAGTCAAGATATTTTCCCGTGGTGACTATTAGAGAAGGTGGTAAAGAAATTATACACATGTCACAGGGGAGAAAGGTTCCTCTTCAACTGCACTTCTGTGTAGGCCATTTTAAATACATAGAGATGAATAATTTAAACACAAATTGTATTTTTTATAACTTACTAAGCACTGTTATTAATAATGTCCCTATGTTTGCATATCATAGAATGGGTTGGAAGGGACCTTAAAGATCATCCAGTTCCAACCCCGGGCCATGGGCAGGGACACCTTCCACTAGACGAGGTTGCTCAGAGCTCCATCCAGCCTGGCCTTGGACACTTCCAGGGATGGAACTAGTCCTCTAAATCCGTATTTTCCTTCTAAGACCTTTCAGCTGAGCTCTCCAGCCTTCAGATTCTAGAAACTGCAGAATTTAGTGTTTAGGAGGCACTGAACCAGTGAATACTGAAGTTTGCTCTGTTTTTCCTTGTGCAAGGATGAATTCACCTCTTCACATGAATGCCGTATTTGTATTTATTCCCTAATTAATTTAATAAGGCTCAGATACCAGTTTGTCACCATAATGCAATGTATCATTAAATATGAAAAGTGGGAGGGAAATGTTCCTTTGAAACTCATGCTAGGTAGAAATTAAATTAGTGCTCTTACATTATGCTCTTTGCATAGTCTGCTGTTTGTGTGTATCTAATTGCTATTAATGTGGGTGTTTTTTGTGTTAGAAAAGTATAAACAGACACCTTATTGCAAACCCAGCATTGATGGATTTTATAGCTCAGTGGAATGCATTTGGCTTCAGTGTTGCTGAAATTTGTTCTCTTAGTGTCACTAATCTTTTAACCTATTTAGCAATTGGAACATTCCAGAAAGCCATACCACCTCTGCAAGGAAAACATCCTTGTGCTAAGTAAATCTGCTTGCTGTCAGTGCTTTTTGGCTTTTTTCCCCCTTTTTTTACTGATAGCATTAAAAAAAAAAAAAAAAAAGAACTAATTTCCCATTTCTTATATCTCAATTTAGATATTCAGTTATTTTTTCATTTTGCTGCATGTTCATTGCAGTGACTCTGCTTCACTCCAATGTTTCTGCAGTTTATTGTCACATCTTCCTATTTGTTTGAAAGTAAAACATGATTTAAACCCACAGCAGTCTTAATTGGCTAAAAGCATTCAATTGCTTTGTCCTGAAACACCATTCTTTGCTCCCCAGATCAGATTCATTGCAGGTATCTGCTTCTGCCAGCGACAGCTGAAGCTTCCTGATCTTTCTTATGTTTTTTTTCTCAGCAAGCCACTGCTATTAAACCTGAGCTTGGTATTTTTTTATATTTTTTTTCTCCCTCTTTTTTTTTTTTTTCATTTTCCAAGCAGCTTCAATTTGCAAAGGCTGAGCAGGTCAATCCATTGCCCTTGCTGGCGGCCCAAGATGCTGCTGCCCTGCTGCACAATAGGCATCCTTTGGGGGTCAGAGCCTGCATGTGGCTGATAACAGAGCTATTCCAGGCTGGAAAACACCATGATTAGTGAGCTCCAGTTCTGTCTCAGAGCGGGGCCTGAGCTCGGTGGCAAACCCGAAACGTGCCACTCTCAGGGGTCTCTTCCATCTCTTTCTTTAAGGGTGGAGGCTGCAAACTAAGGAATCAAAAGTCTCCTGCTTGGTTTTTATTTTTGTTTAAATTATTTTTATTGAAAGCTATAATAAATGGGGAGAGGGGGGAACAGGGGGGAAAAGAGGGCAGATTTCAGATCCTCTGTCCCATCCGTACACGCAGCGTCTGCGCAATTCTGCCTCCGATGAGTGGGAGCTGTGCTTCCCGATTTCCATCCACACAAACCCACCTTCCTCTCCCTGGGCCTGGGAAGGAATAAGCCTTTGGCAGGGCACGGGCTGGGGGTGACAGGAAAGGCACTGGGGGTTGGAATTGCAAGCTGGACACAGGGCCACGGCGTGTCCTGGCACAGGCGGGTCCTACAGCAGGTCAGTCCTGGGCAGGAGGATGAGCAACAGCGAGGAGTGACCCTGGATAGGAGGGAAAACCTTTTCACCCATGAGGGAAAACTTTTTCCCCATGAGAACAGCGGGGTGCTGGAGTAGGTTATCCAGAGATCTTGTGCCATATCCAACCTTGGAGGTGTTCAGGACCCAGCTGGAGCCTCAGAGTCAGCCTGGCTTCGAGCGTGAGGTTGGACTGGAGACCATCTGAAGCATCCCATGTTCCTGATGTCTTTTCCCTTTAAATGCAGTGTTTGAAGGCATGATTTTGAAATACATTTGAAATATTAATATTGAGATATATTTGGAATATCGGTATATTTGAGAATATTTTAGATCCTGTGAAGACAATATTGAAAATAATGACCTGATTAGTGCTGGAATTAACAAAAAAAAAATAAAATCTGGAAAGTTGTAATTCAAAATGGGGGGAAAAATTTATTGTTTTTACAGATTTAAAAGGAAGTTGCAAGTGCTCAGGTTACTTACAGTAAGGGGGGAACCATAGAGAACCTTATAAATGGGTTTTACAATTCATGGCCACTTGTTGAGTGACTCAAATATGGGAAATCAGCCTTTCTTTTAGGTTTAGAGAGGGGTTATGTCATGACTCAAAGAGGAGACACTTCAAGCAGAGTTGGGAACCGTCTTGGACCTGCAAATTATAAATAGAATACCTGGTTAGAAATGTAAAATTTGAATGGCAGGAGCTTTAATTAATGCAGGGTGCCAAGCAAGACTGAACACCACAGCAGTGTAGGATAAGCTTTCAAGAGTTAGAACAGGCAGAAATAAATAAGTATAGGGAGCATGAGTGATGTAGTGTAAAGAAAGCAAATTTTAGAGCCACTTACAATACTCTACAGTGTAGTTGTTTGTATTACTAAAAAAGAAAAAAAAGAAGAAAAAACAGTAATAAAGTAACTTTATGAAGAGCTGTTGTGAAAGCCAAAGATGAAGCAGGCAAGAAATCAAGGTATGTGGCGAAAACAGAACAGAAAGAGATGGTTTTGAAGTCTAATGTTGGGGGAAAAAAGGAGTATAGAGGAACAGCTTTTACTGGTGGGAAAAAGATCAAAAAGAAAAAGGAAAAAGATCAAAGAAAGATCACCATGTTCTAGAAACCTACAAATGCAGAAGTATATCCTACAGAATAAAAATCAATCACTTCACATGAGCAAGCATGCCAGAGGAAAAATAAAGATTAGACTGAAAATAGTTCCATTAATAAAGGAAAAAGGTAAAATACTGATGGGTTTAGATGTTTAAGTTAATTAAGCAATTCAAGAAGTGTCTTCACGTGGAGTAATATGGAACATATACAAGAATGGACTAAGTGTGTTTAGTGTTTTAGTCTAAGCTTATGCAAATCTGAAAATGTCCCTGTTTTGTGGCATTGACACATTGTGATTCTCTTCTACACTTCCCAAATAAAGCTGGGTAACCCAAGGTCTCTGCAGGAGTGAATTCCCAAATTCCTCATTGCTTTGACAAAACCTACAGCCTATTCCTATTACACTATAAAGCCAGAGAATTAAACCTGAGGCCACACTGGTCAAATAAACAAGAGGGGAACTTGATGTTTGCTGGGTTATTACTGCTGGGTGCATTGTAATTTTAAGATGCATATATATTTTCTTTGTTTTCCGTGCTCAGTAAAGCTTCACCATCATAAATTAGAGGAAGAAAGAGTCAGGATTATTGCAGACTCCTCAAATTGAGGAGAGGAGGACTGGGCAGGGCTTATAAAATGGTAGAAATGCTGAGAGCTATTTAACAATGAATAGAGCTGTAAAAGTAGAATTAAAAGATGTTTTCTTCACAGAACTCTTGTTTTTATTAACACTTTTGCTACACTCATTGAACAAATTAATCTTGGGGGGAATTAAATCAGAATTTAACAGCCAGTATTCTCACAGGAGCAATGTACATGTGCATCCCTAGAGTTCTTTGTTTTCAAATGCTGTGTTTTCTTTTGATTTTTCTGTGATGTTTTATCTTCAAAAATGCTGATGAGATACAGTTTGGTGTGATTTGAAGTTGGTAAAAGAACGAGAAAATTAGTTACTCTTATGCAATTTTCTATTTATTCAAGTGAATGCTGGTGAACAAACAGGTACTTCAGCACATGGTTGCTATTCTTGAAGAATAAATTCAGGACATAATTCTTGTTGAGGCTTTTGGCTCTATGTACATGTCAGAGCAAAGTATGTTGTATAAACCTCAGCTGGATTTTTGTTAACGAGGATTTGTTAATGAACTCGCAAAGAAGTGTTCCAGGTAGTCAAAGCCCTGGCATGAGCTCTGAGTAAGGTGAGCAATAAACAGGGAAGACACAGAGATAACAAGTAAGAACATCTGGAATGACTTCCAAGATTAGTGACTGAACACTTTTTAGGAAATTGTGCAACTTTAATTAAATAAACCTTAATACAATTTCCAGAGAGGTCATTGGAATGGCGTGAATGGAAACACTGAGCTGAACAATTTCTCCAGTAATTAGACAGAAAGGCTGACCATCCCTGGGAGTGTCCAAGGCCAGGCTGGACAGGGCTTGGAGCAACCAGGGCTAGTGCAAGGTGTCCCTGCCTGTGGCAGGGGGTTGGAACAAGGTGATTTTAAGGTCCCTTCCAACCCAACCCAAACTCTATGTTCCTCTGATCCCTTTCTATCCAACGAATGGACTGAAGAGATGCTCTCAGCCTTTTCCTCTGATATATAGTTTTGTTCTGCCTTAGTTTTATACCTTTGCCATTAGCCAGAAACCAAACTGAAAATTGTACTTCAGTGTCCTCTTGCAGTCAAGTCTATTCTAACTTTAAATCAATAGATCCTTACAGTTACTGAGTGGGTTATTTTCCATCTTGAATAGCAAATCCATTAGAGGTCCCTCTGAAGTTTTACACCTCCGAGGAGTTCTCATACACTTCCTGGTCACATTCCATCAGTGTCCTTTGTGTTCCCTGTCGAGAATCAGCAAGGAATGTAAATCCCATGTTAAACATCTCCTCACTGTATTCCACTTTTCCATGTTCTTATTTGTATTTCCAAAACAAGGCTTCTGCTTAAGGGAGAAAAATAAAGTTGTACAGGACAATTAAAAATCCGTTTAAATGATCTCTTTGGAATTTCCAAGTTTTCCTTGAAATCAGCAATTTCTCTGTCTGAAGCACTTAACCTGTGAGGAGATATTGGGAAAATGCATAATAATATTAATAATATTATAATATAAAAATTGCATCTCATATAATATAATGTTATAGTAATATTATAATAATATTAATGTTCAAGTAGAGTCTTATTTAAATAGACAAAACTAACAGTACTGAGTTAAGGGACCAGCACTCAAATCATATCTAAATTCCTGGGAAATAAACTTTAAGGGGGAAACAGGAGTAACGAGGGAGAAAAGTATAATACCTCAAATTGGTGCCTGATTATCTCTGATGAGCAATCCCACTATCCTGAATTGTATCTGTTGAAAAAAATATGAGGAAAATAAATTGTGAGGTGGCTATTTTTTATGAGAGCTGAAAAAAAAGCAGTCAAGAAATGTTTTCTTGACTGTGTCTAAATAAAATCAGCACAAAATCTGTTCCAAGACCTCAACTGGATAATTATGGTATGAATTTATGGGTTCAGAAACCTCAGGTCTAATAGCAGAAGAACATAAGGCAAAGACCAGCTGGCATAATTTTGTTCTCCCTGGCACGTTTCTTTTTTACACTGTGCTCATTTTATTTATTTCTTTGAAGCTATTTGCAAACAAGTAACAAGTTTTAAGTTGTTTCCTAAGCACAGACTTCCAGTTTTCAGGTGGATGTTTTGAGCAGAAAACCAAGATTTTTCTTCTGGAAAAAAAATAGTTTCCTTTTTATGGTCCTTCAGCTGTTCAGAAGAAACCCAGAGCTGTATGTGAAAGGAAAGCACTCACTGATAGGACTGGGAAAAAACTGCAGCAAATCTAATGTTCTAATACACCTCCAGTTTATTGTTCTTACCCTCAATAAATGTTTAGGTTCAACTTACACTTCAAATTTGTCCTGGGTCAGATTCCACCTGACACAAATAATTTCTTTTGAATAGCTGGAAAAGAAGGTTATTTTCTATACAGTGGAAGGCTGGTGATAAAGCAAGAACAGAGAAGCTCCACATGACCACAGATGATCAAATGCTACTCCTGCCACGTTGCCAGCTAAACGGTTTTGGAGGTTAACTGTTTCTCTTGTGTGATTGCCAAGACACGAATAGCAAAATTACTCCCTAAAATACCTAGGGCTGTGTATCCAGGTTGGGTTCATTCTCTCAGCTGTTTGCTCCTTCCACTTTACATGAGGAGATGGCCAGCTCTGTGTGATCAGCTTTGCACGATGAGACTCTGAATATGAAATGTTTCCTTTTAAGCAATAATAAAAAAGTCTTGCTATAATAATAATAATGATAATAATACCATCTGATGCGAGGGATCTTCTAAACTGGATCTACCAACAGAGGAACTGTAATGTAGAAATGCCATTTGATAGGTGTGGGAGGGGGGTGCCAGCAACATTTCAAGCTTCCGGGTCATCTCCTGTTTCTCCCTCATTGCTGGGTGAGTTTGTGTTTTTCCTGAAATTCCCTCAGATTCCTTCCCTCTGTGAAAGTTATTTTATGGTGAGTCTACACTGTAATTTCCCTCTCTGTTCTTCCCAATATTATTATAAAACAGTCATAGGAAAACCCCTGTGGTTTGTTTGTATAGCGACGTGTACAAGAGTTGTAATAGTTGAAAAAGTTGTTTTAGGATGAATCTATCAGGTTCTGATGAATCAAAACACACCTTCAGGGCAGCAGCAAGACATATTAATTACTACCAGCTTACATTTGGAAGAAAATGTCAGCCATCTTTAATAAAAGCTCTGATAACGACACCTTTGAGACCACCTTGATTGCCCTCAAAAATGTGACGGAAGGAGAGTCATCAAGAGAACTTCTGTGACTCACATCTCCTCAGAGCCATCTTAAAGTCTTTCTCAAATACCCAGAGTAGGTTCCAATGTTTGTTTTACAGAAAATATTTTTGTCAAGTTTGCCTTTCTGTGGAACATGAGAACTAAATATTTGTTGTGTTTACGTTATCCCTTAAATCCTTAGGTCAGTCAAAGTGAAAACCTGCATAAAAGTCACTGAAATCAAGCCGCAAACTGCAGGCTTTATTCTCTTGTCTAAGGTGTTGGATTGGTTGTCATCTTGAGAAATGTAGTTGTCCTTTAATCCAAACACCATTTTATGCACATAATAAAAGTGATTTCTACCCAGTAGTCACATCCAGCCATTGGTTCATAAATTCTCACCAACCCCATCTTGTTGTCCCTGATGAAGGACGTTCCTTTACTTGAAGCCAAGAGCAATCAGGTATTGAAATCACTTCCAGCAGGCACTCACTTGGTGAATTATGAAACAAACAACTGTAGGCACCAGAATGAACAGAGGAGAGCCGACCAGAACAGCTGAACCAAAGCAGACTTAGCAGCTCAACTTTTATCTTGCTGTGATGTCTTCTGAAGTAAAATATAAAGCTCCACGTGTGCATACATATATAAATAAATGTATGTGCACATGAAAGAGCAGTGCTTCTCAAAATATTTCAGAAAGTAATTCCTCTGTGAACGACAGATGAAAGTCTTTTGGCAATTTTATTTGTCAGGGGATGATGAATAACCTGAAGCGTTGCTAAACGAAAAGTGAAATCAGGTGATAGTAAATAATAATAATCATAGTGCAGACTGATTACTAGACAACTACTCAATAAACCTGGTTTATTGCAGCAGAGAAACTACTTTCCTGGAGCAGTTATGACCGCTGCTAAATCACATTTCTAAGTAATGTGTCAATTCAAATTCCATAAAACCTTATTGCTCTGACTCAGAACACAGTGTTTTTTAAGGATGCAGTTAAAACATGGCCAGATAGGTCTGGCTCTCCCTGGAAGTTCTTGTAGGGTCCTCAGGAATTTAAATTGAGCTTGGAGAATTCTTACTGTCATTGCCTGAAGATGTATTGCATAAAAACAACATGTAAAGCTCTTTTAGTGCTTTCTGCAGTATGTTTTTCCACCTTAGGAAAGCACTTTGGAAACCTTGGAAGGGAGGAGTGGTTGCTGTTCTGGAGCAGGGAAGGAAATGGCACACGTGGAAAAGGTCCATCCCCTCCACAGATCCAACCAAAAGGAGCCACCTTGGTCTCCTCTCTCCAGTGAACTGGTGACTAATTTCACCTCCCTGATCTAAAGCACCTTCCTTGGAAAATCACACACCCCCTTTGGGAAAGGTGCCACTCTCTCCATTGATGGGATGGTGCCCACCTGATCACCTCAGACAGCAAAGCTGGAAGGAGGTGGATCTCATCCCATGTTTTTGAGGTGGTTCCCTGATGTAAATGCACACAAGGTCTGGTTGTAAGACTTTGGTCTGAACCGCTTTGCTGGTGTTTTCCACGTCTCCAGTGTGGTCCTAGGCTGGTGGTGATGGATTTCCCAGGAATTTTGGCCAGTTGGGCTGCTCTCTTCCTTGGGGATGTTCAGCTGGCCCATACCCTGGTGTCATGTTTTGGTTGCCCTTGGTCTGCTGTCAGAGTAAGCAATCAGAGCTTGGTCTGTGCCCTTGATTCCTTAAGCCAGGGAGTCTTTCCTTCCATTTTGGATAGAAAAGTTAACAACCCCTTTGGTTACATAAATTTCCCAGCAGGTGGATGGCAAGGAATGAGGAAGAACAGCTATTCCTCTGTTTTCCCACCTCAGTTATAAGCAACTCCTGAGGGTGATGGAATGACACTGGTCCCTGCTCAGAGATCTATACCCTCAGAGATCCATATCCTATTTAGGGAATATGACATAACTTGTTTGACAGATGTGACAGGGAGAGACAGAGAGAGTTACTGGGAGTAGAACTGTGAGTATATATATATATGTGGGGGAGGGAATTCAGTGCCTTGGAAGAAAATGCCAATATGGTTGGTAGATGAGTTGAAAAGGAATGGAAAAAGATGATTTGAGGAAAAACAAATGGAAAAGTGGGAAAACAAAATCTGAGGTAAGTAAAACCAGGAGGGGACCCTCACAAAAACTCATACTAAATGGAAAGGAGAAATGAATGTAATTAAAAGGTCTCTTTCTAATTTGATAGAGCCCTGAATGCCACATTTCATAATAACTTCAAGTCTGTATTAACATTCCAGGCACTGCAGAATTTCAGGGTCTTGACAAAATGCTATTAGAACTTCCCAAGACAAGATGTCTCTGACTCTCCTTAGTGCCTGTGGGTCAGAGAAGCAAAGGCAATCCTCAAATTTTGGCAGTCTTTTAGGGATCCCAATTGTGGGTCATTATGTAGCTGAAGTTCAGACTGAACTCTTACACCTGATGGGATGTCCAGTAGGGAACCAAATTAGGGAACAAGGGACAAATCCATTATATCCAGGGTTTAGCTTCCTCCAGGATTTATGCCTGGGCCGATTGTTTTAAGCCAGTCAGGAGAAAATGATGACATTTATGATCTGGAACCTTTTTGTTTGCTGTTTTTTATTTGTTTGTTTGCTTGTTTTTCCTTTCTTCCTTCTGTGAGGGCAGAGGTGATATTAAGATATGGACTAGGACTCATGAAAAAATCCCAGCTGCTGTTTAAGGGCTGTAAACTCAGACTAGGAGCTAATCCCAGGAAATTGGAATCATTCTTTGTAGTTGTTAAAAAGATAGATGCTTCTGGTGGGCAGTTTCTTCTTTTTTAAAGTTCTTATTTCTGGTGGTGGTGGTGTTGTTTCATAAGAGTTTCTAATCAAAGGAAGAGACCTCTCATTGCTTAATTTTTTTAAATATCAACTTATTTTCTCCCTTTTGTTGAATTCAAGAATCTAAGAGATAGGTTATGATTAATACAATGCAAGCAATCTAATTATTAAATTAATGTTCATGTCACTATATTGCTCTTAAGCAATACCTGAAAAACCTTCATTATGTAGTATTTTATCCATAATAGCAAATTCTTTGCTGTTTGTCTCACATGATTCTACTGAAATGTCCCATTCAGGAAGCCCCATTTTGCCCAGGAGGTATGGAAATAATGCACTTTTTTAACATATCTATACAAATTTGCCTTAAAAAGATTATTTCTCAGATCAGTTAGGCATGTGCACAGATATCAAAGAGGATAAAAAAATCAAATTAAACAGCTTCATTTGAGACAAAGGAGTTATGAGGCCCCAGACATTTGCCCGGTAGGATGTGCTGCTTTGTGGGTTTACACATTGAGCCTTTATCTTTTAAAATGCAGCCTGGAATCTTAATTGGACTTATGAGATGGCAAAGCCAGTAAGGCTTAAGCACAGCACTGAATCTCAGCACTAATTCTGAAATAATCTCCATCTCAATACCTGAAACTGGATCCCTGTAACTCTTCATCTTGTGATCTTTTCAAATTATAAGTAAAATAACATTTTATTTCAACTGAAACACGTACAGCTACCTGTGTTTAAAGAAAAAAATAGAATAAAAAAGGTTCCTCTCTATTATTTAAATTTAAGCTTGTAGAGCTACCTGTGCTTAAAAAAAGAAAAAAAAAATTAAAAATGGTTCTTCTCTAATTTTTGCTGATTTATTGAAAAACAAGTAGCTAAACTGAAAATAGAGATCCTAACAACATCTGGTAATGAAAGTCTTTGAGGGGGGGAAAAGGATGTCACCTACCATTTGTATGAATCACTAATATATTTATCTTAAACATAACTCTCAACTGAGGACACGAAGACTTAGTGTTGCTTACTAGTTGTCCAAGATGATATTTAACATTTTTTTGTGTGTTAGAAATAAAAAATGAACCCCTAAAAATCTATATTTAACACAAACTCGTAATCTGGAATACAGCTTTTGAAAGATCGGGAACCCATTTAGAACAGTCTGTGTGTCAGGGAGACGATTCCTTGCTACTGTATTAAAAAAATGTCCATGTTTATTTTAAGGAGTTGGTTATTAGTTGCAACATCTTGCTCATCTTTAAATATTTTACCAGTTATTTTTAGGGCATTTAATTTACTGTGTAAGAGATCCTGGGACACTTGGCACTTAGGGGTTTTTCAGAGGTTTTGGTATGTTTCTGACTTGGGCATCAGGCACAGGGTGGACTCCATGATCTTGGTGCTCTTTTCCTGTGATCCTGTGATTTCCTCCTCTCTTTCTCAGTTTCACAGCATTTCCTTTTCATGAAAATGATTGCATATAACAATAAAGAATGAAGGGGGGAGTGAGGAGAAGGCAAAGAGCAGCAAGGATGAGAAGTACTGTGGTCGTCTGTAAAGAGGAATAGAGATCTAAGAGAATAAAAGAATTAAAAGAAGAAAGAAGCCCCTAAAAGGAAATCTTGAGTTTTTCTCCTCTGCAGATATAGATTTCTTTGGAAGTCACACCGAGTGATGCTTTAATGAAGAGTGCTGTCGTTGGCATGTAGGCAAAGTGCTGACTTTGACTGGTCGATGTTAGTTATTCATCTCATGAATTGTTATTTAATTGCATAATATTACTTTCTATCCAGTGACTGAAACAAATCACAGCCAGCAAATAGAATACACTACATTAAAAAGAATGCAAGCACAGCTGAATGAGCAACCTCACTCGAAAAAAATTTTGGAGCTGCTTGGTTGTGTTGCAGGTATTCCTCAGGTGGAAATGCCACTCAGCCCAAAGACTCTGTGCCCGGGTGACCCATTTTGGGACTGATGCTTTTATTTCTGCCCCTCCACCCAGCTGTACCCAAATCTCTGTCCCTCATTCACTTGCTGCACACGAAGCACAGTATGGAAAACGCCTCCCATCCTACTCTACTGGCCCAGTTTCTCCAGTTCTGGGAGTCAGTGGAGCAACTGGAGCTCAGCACTTGGTCTTCTTGCCCCGCGTGAACTTTAGGAGTAGATGTCAGCAAGCTCTTAAGCCGTCAGTGGATTTCTCATCAAAGTTTAAGACCCTGGTAAACCTCTTACTGCTGCTGTGGCAGCGATCAAGATGCTCTATGTATTTCCATTTTAGAAGATAAACACAGGGAACTGCAGTGAAATAAAACAAGTACACAGGAAGTGCTGGGATCTTAGCAGTCTTTACATTTCTCTGATACAAACTGGCCATAAGGAGCTTTGTCCTCTTAATCCTCGCTGGTTTTTAGACAATTTGTTGTCTCACAATTAAGTACAGATGGTTTGGAGCTGTAATGCTGATAAAAGGAAAAAAAAAAAAATGATCAGGATTGCTTCAATTTCCGGGTTGGATTTTAACAATAATCCATGTCTGAAACAGGAGAAATCTGGTTTTATCTGATCTTTAATGTTCGTTTACAGATAGCTGACATATTTCAGTGATTACAGCATGTGCATAAAATAATGTCATTATCATATTTACTGCAGGAATAAATCTGTAAGAAGGCTGTACCACAGCATCCAGCTCTTCAGTTCGTGCTACTTGGGGCATAACTTGCTGGTTTCATTTCTGCGCACAAGGAGGGTCTTCTGACACTTCTGATCCAGGTTTGATTTTACAGCTGGAAAAACACTGTCAGGAAACTGGGTAACACGTGGGAAACTCTTCAGTGTGATTATTTAACGTGGAGAAAACAGCTGAAGACTCACAGAATGATTCACTTAGCAACATCTTTGTAGGAAGTTCTGTCCTTCTCTGCTGAAAACACAGACATGAGCAAACGTGGAAGTCTTAAGGCTGGGTAATATTTTTAGTTGCAACTCTTCAGTTGTATCTAAATCAGGATGGGAACTCCTGATAAGTTTCAAATATCACCTTTGCCCTGAGTCTATAAATAGACATTTTAAACTGTTAGAAGAAGTCCACTCCCTAGATAGTTGCTCCTTCAACTGTGGACAATCCTTTCTCCCTTCATCCTCTTTCAACAAATACTCTTGGCTTAGCCTTTATTTGTAGCTGAGCTGATAGAGGGTAAAGAGAAACCAGCATTTTCAGCAAGCAAATCAGCCCATGAAAAGCCCTCAGGTTTGGATGTAGCTTTGGTTTTTTGATGATGCTTGAAGGCAGCAATTCCCAATGCTTGGTGTGTAAATTAATAGGGATGGGGAATGGAAAAAAAATGAGGATCCAAGCCACCATTTCCTGTATTTTTGTTCATGTTGGACCTTACCATGCACTGTGGATATTTAAATTTTCAGCCCCCCCAAGCCCTCTGTAGGGCTTTGCAAGATAAGAGCTTTTGTGTCAGCAGCACTGGTTTGTTAGAAACCCATTGGACACGTTTGATGTCACTTGGTTGAAATTGTATTTTGCTTGGGCCTGGTGGCTGTAAATTTAGGTATAAACTACCTAAGATGGTAGAAGCTGATGCTGAATTAGTTCTCGTGTTCAGAACATTCTTTTGGTGAAATATCTGCATGGAGGTGTTGATGGAGCAAAAATGTGAGCCTTTTTCTTAGCTAAAGACAGCAATTTTTTTTTTTATTATTATTATTAATTGAAGATCCTATTCTTTAATGCTTGGACATCAAAATTTAAGGGACTATTTGATGTGAATTCTCTTTTATTCGTTAACTTGCAGCATTGACCTACAAGGAGTTTTGTTGATGCTGCTCTAAGTGCTTTGACATCAGTGATTTAATAACGTGTGAGGCCCAATTAGCCCTTTGGGCGCTTCTGGATGAGAAGGAGCAGGGATTTGCTTAGGGAGGGAATCAGCAGAGGACACTGCACATGTAAACACAGCCAAGACCGCTTTGAACAAGCTGTGATGGAGGATCCCTGCTCCCCGCCCTCTCCTGGCAGCTCTCCGCACCCACAGGTGCTGAAAGTCCGGAAAATACGGAAGCTTTCACTGCTGCAGTCTTCCCTTCTAGGCTGGCTGGCTGAAGATCTCCTCCTGGCTTCCCTGCTGCTTTGGGCATTCCTTCTGGCTGCAGTTTTCCTGCGCTCAGCTCCAGGTCTGGACACGTGCAGAGTGGGGAAAGTCACCTTTCCCTTCATAATCACGGCAGAAATGATCTCTCTCGCTTCTGTCTCCACAAGCAGGTCCTGAACATCTCTTTACTCCTCACCTCCAGCGTGTTTTCCAGACTTTCCCTCTTGTCCTGCTCCCTTGAAGTGCTGAGGTTTTAAGAGGCAAACTGTGAGAGAGAATGCCCACACAACTTAATGCCTTGATAATAGAATCAAACACAAATGGGCAAAATCCGTGTTTAGACATAATTCCTGTAAATAAACTCATTCAGAGCTTAAAATGCCCACAGAAAGAGGCAGCCATGCCCTCCCACTTAAATGATTCAGAATGATTTTGTTTGAGGAAAAAGGGAAAAAAAAAAAAAGAAATCCCTTGCCTGCCTTTGCTTTGCCACGAACAAACCCTACAACGTGCACAGGATTTGACAGGTGAAGAAATGCGAGCTTAGTTTTCATTTCAGTGTTTTCAAAGGAAGGAATGGGCATGTTTGTAAAACACTCAAGTGCCCTGGTGAGCGAAACAATATAAAAATATACAAATAAGTTGAGGAAGAACCATTTTCATTCAACTACAGTTCACACCTTCGGAGCCTGAGTAAATATTTTAGGAAGATCCCTGGGTTTTGATGCTTGACAACTTCCCTTATAAACACAAATAACAGAAAATCAAAAAGGAAAAAAATTAACATTATAGCAAAATGTTGCCAGAGGCCTGCTGCCACATCCATAATTCATAGGAATCTGCAAGAAGCTGCAGCTTTCTGCTCTCCTGTGAAGATGGTGAATGTGTTGTTTTGCACTCCCTTTACTTGGAAAGCCTGCATGTTTTTCCAACCTGATGCATAAACTAAACAGTGTTTTCCCCTCTCTATGTTAAATGGAAGTACTTTTGTGTAGTCCAGAACATTATGAATAGAGAGCTTACATTCTGAAACACAGTGGAAGAAAGTGCTTTCTTGCAACTTTCACAAAAAAACTCATTACGTTTATATAATTCTACGTTGAAAATTTTCATTTTAAGTCCAGATCTGCTCTTCCTTAAAGCTACTCTGGCCTGAATTTTGTTTCATAAGCCAGATACAAATCCTAGAGGCACATTCACAGTGCCACTGGCTCTGGGATCACTCGCAGCGTGTGCTGGACAGCGCCATAGAAAGCACTGCCAGTTTACTGCTCTGGTAGGATGTGCCAAAAGAGGGTTGTTTTCCTCTTGGCAGAGAAGTAAGGTGAGACAGATCCCTTGGTCCCCTCTTTTCAAGCTCAGTCAGAGCTGTGTGTGCTGCCTTCAAGTTTAGACGGTGCCATGAGCGTACACATCAGGTGTCCTTCCCAGGGTTTGCAACGTCTCTTTGCTCTTCTCAGTGCTCCATTTCCCTCCTGTTGCTTGGTTTGCTGAGGGACTGGCACAAAGATACCTGTTGTGTCCTAAATTCCTCATTCATCTCTCATTGGCTTCTTTTTTTGGGCTTGGTGCCACTGTGTGTTGGGGATGGTATTCTAAGAACTGGGATCGTCTTTTCTATCTGTAGCTGCTTTGTAATACTGCCATGTCTCCAAAATCATACCTGGTTGTGCCATTTTTTTTTTATTATTTCCTTTTTGAAAAGAAAAATCAGCTTAAATTCCTGTTTCTATGGACACTGTTGAATCTCTGGCCTCTGTCTAGCTCAGTAGCTTGAATTGTTACAGAATTAAATGCATCTGTGCCGACCTGTTTTAAGTCTTGGATATTTATTTCAAGGGAATGAATTGTTTTGTAGTGCTACTGTCCTATTATAGGTGGGAAGAAATATGGGAAAGTAATTTGGAGGAGTATTGTAGCAAATGCAGGGTGTACAGAGTGTTGTAAATGTGAGGGACACAGCTGATGTATTTGGGTACAAGTCTCTTGTTTCGGTGTTTTATCTCTGCCTGTAGGTAATGATGTACAATTGAGCACGAGAAACAGCAAAGGAAAAGAGGTCTCCATTTCTTTTAAACTCCCTTTCTGGTTTATATCAGATAGGAGATTTATAACAGATCTCTAACTTCCACATGCCTTGCTGCCAGGGAGATGCAAATCAGAGCCTGGTCTGTGCAGGCTTCAAAGCCGGGCAGGGAACAAGACACTGCATCTTTAAGAAGTGCTTATTTGGCATTTACTTATTTAGTTAAAGATCATTGCCAGGCAGAACTCCCGTGGGAGGAGTGGATGGTTCACTGGGCCTCATGGGGAGGGCGGTAATTAAACTCCGAAGGCAAGCAATGATGTTAAGCTAAAAGCTCATCTTTAAATAGTAATACACTTGCGATGTAAAGTGGAAGGCCCTCGGGTGCCTGTTGACACAGCGTTAGGAGCTGGCACTTTTTTATATAAAAGCTAAATTGAAGAAACTGTTATGAGCTCATCTGCATAAAGCAATATGATTCTGCCTGAGGGTGTGGGCAACAGGGAGTGATTAGCAAAACGTCTTTTTCCCTGCTACTCTGTTGCTCTGCTAACATGCCACTTGTCACCGAGAAATTTGAGATACCATATGCCAACCTGCATCTACAGAGACCCCCTTGCTGACTGCACATTGAAGAATTCCTCTTTAACACATGAGGAGCTGTCAAAAAGCATTTCTGAGACGGCATGAAACGTGCCGGAAAGGAAAACCTCGTGTTGCCTTCCCGATTCTTCCTCTTGTGTTGCACCAGGGCCTTCCTGGTCACCGCTTCAGACGTGAAGCAGAACACGTTTACACAGAAAGGACTGGGTACTCTTTGCTGACCTTCATCTCCTCTTCATCCCACGTGGTTTGGCCTTGCTTGTGCAAACTAACTTCAGCAATGTGAGGCTCTAGTTCCCATGGAAAAGTATGAGCTGGCTTGATTTCCATGGAGATCTGGATGGGGCATTCGCTTTGCTTCACAGCAGCCTGAATTCCTCGTAGCTGCGCCTCCTGGGGCAAGGAGGGGATGCCCCGTGGAATGGTATTAATAATTAAGAGCAAATGAACGTCAAGCAATAATATAATTTCCTGTCATGCCAGTGGCAGAGCTCAATGGCTCAAAATAACTGAGATAAAAATACCATAGACTTTTGTTCAAGTAGCAGTTTTCTATATTGAGGTAAAAATCACTTTTGTCTGTCTTAACAAAACAACCCTAATTTTTTTTTTTCCCTCTCAACATTTTGATTTTCTTTTCTGGTGTTGAGTGGAAGATGTAATTAGTATGTGTAGCATGTGCATGTAAACACACATTAAACTTTCCAGAAACATAATGCATCCTGTCAGACTTTCCTGTTTACGTGTTGTGCCTCAGTGGAAATGCTGAAGTTGGTCACTTCTAGTTTTTGTTACGTGGAAAGGGACTGTCTTTATTGCACTCCATACACCGAAAATCACTTCCCAAAACCAGTCCTTGGACCTGTGGAACACCCTGTTTCAGAATACAAAGAAAACCACTCTTTTATCTGCAAGAACATCCCTGCAGTTGAAACCCCAAACACAGCGTGACTCGGTTGAACAAGGATGCCTGGATATTCACCATTAACTCATTGATTCTCACTGATGGGGAGCAAACCCATCTCCATCTGTTCAGTACCAGGTGGGCAGTCTAAAATGAACCTTTCCATAATGACAGGATGCCTGTATCTCAGATCTTGTGTTTGTGATGACTGTTCCAGTAATTAATCAGGTATTTTCAGAGTGCTGCGGACAAACCAGGCTCTCATTCTCGGGAAGTTTGGTTCAAGCATTTAGCAGCAATTCAGAGAATTCAGGGCATGGTCAGTCTGAAAGGAATGTGAGAGAAGATCCCCTCATGAAGAGGACTGAAGGGGAGTGACAGGTTAGATTTGGAAAGCTGGTGTATCCATTATGCCAGCGCTGTTTCAAGCCTCTGCATTGAGGGATTCAATGCCCAAGGCTGCCTGTGTGCTGAGTGTGAGGGGGAGGGTTGTTTATTCTTCTTCCCCTGTTATGCCACTCGTGACAAGAAGAGACATGAAAAGCTCAAGGGGCTAATCAGTTTTTAGGCTCTGACCCATATTTTGAGTTAGCAGTAATTATGAAATACAGGGATTCTCATCTCACTATACCCATGGAACTGCACCACTTCCAGTTTCTCCAGACTTAGCTCTGTGTGGATGAGGAGGTAGCAGGCACTGATTTTTGAAAGAAACTAAACTGTAGAAAGGAGTGAAATGCAGGTGATCATGGCAATGAAAAGATTCAGGGTTTTTTGTTTGTTTTTTTTGCTGGTTGGTTGGTTAGTTTGGTTTCTTAAGCTGTTCCAGGGTCATTGGAGGTTGCAGGGAAAAAGAAGACACGTGCACATGTTGACCCCCAGCACTTCCAAAGGATAAGACCAAGCTGGTTTTGGCAATGTGATAGAAGAGGCCTGGTGACCTACTTTCCACTCTGATCCATGAGAAACTCCTGTATCTCTTGACCTCTAATGGTTTCACTGTCTGTTTTGCACAGCCAAAGCAAACAAAGATAAATCCACTTGCAATTCCTGATGAATGTCATTGCCGAAATAGTAAAACTCCCCAATTTGTGAATCTGTAAAACTCATGTGACTGCAAAAAGCACGAAGACAAAATCCACAGTGATGTGGACTCACTCTCTAACTGTACTTTAGTCTTTTCCTGATGATCTTGGGCATGGGCTGAGTAGTCCTGAAGTAGCAGCGAAAAGTTCTCTCAAATAAGACAAGAAGGTCTCAGCTTCATTTTATGCCATGGAGCTGCTAATTTCCTCTCTGGGTAAACAGTGGGAAGAGGCAGTTTTCTTCTGTGGCTTTTCTTTGTGTGCCTTTAGAGTTGATTTTAAAGCAGATTGAGAAGGGCATCTGCTCATAGCACTTGTAAGCTTAGGACATCATATTAAAAGAAAAATATCCTTTAATGTATCATGAGACGAAGCTTAAAAAAATCTTGTTAGTGTCAGTGATGGTCCTTATTTCTCTTGTCCTCCCTCTCTCTGTTCTTCTTTTGCTCTGGCGGCTTTGACCATTGATGCTAATTAGTACTGAAAAGGACATTTTTGGCAAGGCTTTTAAATACAGCTTTTATCTTCTCTAGCAACAGACAAAGTTGTATTTAATGGTATTTGACATCTAAGAGTGACTGCAAGGTCTTTTTTTTTTTCCTGTTTTTTTTTTTTATTTCCTAAAGGAGTCCCTTCTTCTTCTAATTTATTAGGAAATCAGATGTACTTTTATTCTCAACGTACTTCTATACTTGGCTGCGACCATGCTGTGTTTATGTAAGGGTGCAGTATTAAAAAGCAAATGCTAATTATGTCAGTGTTCCACTGAGTGTTCCTTTTATTAGTTTTTCACTCCATATTCTGTTGAGCTACTGTTTTCCATACACGTATCTTTTAAAATAATGAAATTATACATTTCCTTTTCTGAAAGGTTTTAAGGCAATTCCTCTCAGAACCACCTAGTTATTGGCCTGTATAGAACTGTGGATATACAGTTGCAAGGGACTCTTGAGAGGCAGCTGATCCAAATGGTTGCTGCAGGTATTTCCTCCTTGCCTTTGCAGTGGGATTTTTGCCATAAATCACTGTAACTGCTGTCTTTGGAGGGGTATTTCTGTGTGGATGTTGATTTTGGCCAGGCAGCTTTACCAGATGTAACTGTGCCAACATCAGATTACAAGCACTGCCACAGGATAAACACTTCTAGAAGCAAGTAGCAATGAAATTCCTACAGCTTTCAGGAACTGGGAACTGACTGGGTGTTTAAAAGGAATCCTATTTGCAGACATTCTTCTCGTTCTGTTTCCAGACAGGAGTGTCCCAAATCTAGGCAATCCACCATTAATTTGTCATACTTTTAATAATTTACTGCTTATGAAATCGTAAACTGCTGAACAGAGTGTAGAACACAGGACGGAAGGAGCATCTCCTGGTAAGACATATTTTAGATTCAGTAGGTGTGTGGGTCTAGAGTTGCTTGCAGGGTGGCAATCAACAGTCTGCAGGAACAGACACCTTCTCCGTCGGTCATCTTCCTCTTCCATCGTCGCAACTCTCCAAAATTGCTAGAGCTCCTGTTAAAACTGGCTTTGGGGATGCAGGGTGGGTGTTTTTGCAGCTCTAGAGAAGGCAGTTCTGCAGCCTGGAAGTCTTTGGGGCCGTTTTCCAGCTCCTTGCCCCTGGGTGTCTCCCGGGGTGCAGCCGCCCGGACCAGGAGCCCGCAACGCCGGTGCAAACCCTCCCGTGGACTCCCGTGAACTTTTGGCTCGGGTTCTTGGCCCCCCAGGGGTTGCAGCCATCTGTCAGCAGAGAGTGATCTAACCTACCCTGGCAAACTGGCCCAAGGAAAGGAAATCTGGAGAGGAGCTTTCCCTCATTTTTTGCATTTCTCAGCTGCACGGCGTGCTCTGCCGCAGCCCGGAGGGATGATTACAGCCCCAACTGCTGGACTGAATCATGGATGTGGCATGTCAGCAGATCTCAGGATCCTCCCCCCACCTCCAGTTCTCTGTGTGCGGGTTTGACTTTTGAGGCTGGTTCCACTTTCAGTTAAATTCGATTTATTATTTTTCCAGAAATACTTTTTTTTTTTTTTCCAGAGCAGTTAAGCAGGACACAGTTCCCCAGCTCTGCACCTCCTTACTGGAATCACAGCCTGGATGTGAGCCCACAGGCCAGGCTTGTTTGGCATCCATATTTCTCAGAAGGCAGCAGAGATTTTATTTTGGTGAGAGGTTTATTTGGATTACAGCAGATACAGCTGGATTAGAAAGCTGTGTACAGGAAATAGTAACAATAATAATAACAATAATAATAACAATAATCATAGAATCATAGAATCATAGAATAGATTGGGTTGGAAAAGACCTCCAAGATCATCAAGTCCAACCCCTGATCCAACTCCAATTACTATATCAATGACAACAATGATAAAATAACAACAACAAAGTCGATAACAACAACAATAATAATAATGCCATTCAACTCTCAACTTTCAGTTCCCACAAGGCAACATGTGGGCCCTGCTAAAAAAGATAATGACATTACCCCCAGGAAATGCAGCTCTCCAAGGACCTGGTCTGGAGGTGAAAATGGTGAGCCAGACCTCAGCTTCCATAATACCTGTTCATATTTTTGAACGGCCAGAAAACAAGAGTTTAACATCTCTGCCCCCCCCTCCAAAGAAAAAAAAAGCTTTGGGAATACTGTAATGTTTAATTTTGATTGGGATGTTAAAGTGACATAGTTCGGAATGTGGAACCTTTTTTATAATGCCTTTTTTTAATACCTGTGCAGTGAACAACACTGACACATCAGCTTTTAGTTCCACCCCCCCCACCAAAAAAAAAAATTAACAGATGCTGAAATGTGATCATTTCTCATGAGCTGGAAATTCAGTATTTTGTTTGTCATCAGAAGTGGGATATTTTTTGTTAGATTTCTTTTTTTTCCCCTGGTTTAAATATTTCTATATTAAATGTGTGCTGCACCAGGAGCACATTCTGACTGATGCACAGGCTAACTAATAATTGGCATGGTGTACATAATTGTTCACATACTGAATTAGATATAAAATGTTTCCCATACTAAATGTAATTACTGTGACTCAATAATCAGTGTGAAAATAACTGTTTTCCCTTTCTATATATAGGCCTTTTCTTTGGAGCTGACAATAATGTAGTAATCAGCATTTGCCAGGTGGGACAATCCCTCAGTTCTGGAATTGAAATTTGTAGCACTTAAAGTCAGCTCTGCTGTTTAAATGTATATTGTATTGCTGCTTTTGGGAACAGCAGAATTTGGGATAATGCTGTCACTGGAGTGACATTCTGTCATGTAAAACCTTTAAATTAAGCTTTTTGAGCCCAAGCCAGTAATCTAATGGAGTCTCTGAAAAGTCTCCCATCGAGTAGAATAGGTTTTGGGCCATTAGTTTTCAGAACCACAGTCCTGTGTTGGAGCTTCTCAGGACGGTGTGGCAGCTAAAAGTATTACCTGTTGCCATATTTTAGAGCCAGCTTTTCATCCAGTTTTTAGTTAGGATCATATTTTCCAACAGGGGCCCAAAGTATTCCTATGAAATCAAGGTGCAGAAACAGTTTATACCCCAAGTGTTAGTTCTTGTATTAAAATTTAAATAGTGAGTATGGGAAGAGTATGGGAAGATTGTGGGAAGAGTAAGGGAAGAATACAAAACCTCTTTTGAAGGCATTCAGGAATGTTTTGCAATAGAAAAACGTTGTATGAAATCTCAGGGAAGTATGTATATAAATATTTTTGCCAGAAACACCTGAGTTTTTAATGAACCCATCAAATAAGAGAGTCTAGACATACATTATTCATATACATAAGTTCATATATAAAGCGAGAGGGAAATTAAATATTTTTTCTGAGGAAAACAGTTTTACTTTTCAAATTTTGTTAATTTTTTCATCTTGCTGATTATACCTATTCTTATTATTAGTAGTGAAGTTATTTGCTTTATTTAATAACCAGGATTTCTGCATAGAGGTGAGTCAATCTATTTGACAAGAGATGAAATATAGCAGAATACTCACTACTATCAGGAACAACTGGACTAGATTGAAGCAGTTGAACTGAAATAAAAAACTACCACCACCTTCTGCCCAGAGCCAGGGTATTATTTGCAGATCTTTTTGTTCTTTACAGTTTTATCTCAGGGCTTTTCTAGATCAAGTTCCACTGCTTAGTGGAGGTAATAAAAGAAAGTACAGAGCATGAAGGCCGCTGACATATCAATCAGTGCAATTAACATGCAAGAAAGAAAACATGAAACACGTCCTTTATTTTGCATTTCAGTGAGGCAAACACTCCAAGGAGCCTGGGAGCAGCTTCTTCCAGATATGCAGTGCCACTAGCAGCTACGGAAAATGGGGTGTGGTGGAGGGGAAATACATGAATATTACTGAGCACTGCAGAGCTTTTATTTCCCTGTGAAATCCCACCAAGTGTTCAGCTCTGTTACCTGCTCATACAGTCCTTGGGAAAGTATCAGTGGGTTGCAAAGTGACCTGTGCTCTGTTCTGTATACCAGGATCTAAGTTGCAGAATGGCAAGGAGATAATTCTTAAGGATCTTAAGAGGGAATCCCTGATGGTCTAATGAAAGGCTGGTTGAGACTGGCTGAGCTATAATCAGTAAAACTTACCATTTCCAGTAGATGTTACACTCCTCACAGCTTGTTAGATCATTGCTTGTTAGAACCTGGACATGAGCAAAAAAGAAACAACAAAATCACACCAGCTATTCCTTCTCTGTCATTGTCCAGCTTCTGGTTGCCTTCTTGATTTTGTAACGCAAATAAATTGCCAATATGCAATTTTAAGTGCCATTTACTACATAGAAAAGAATGCTTAAGTGATATCTTTAGCATATGCATCACTTTAGGTCCCCTGTGAATTATCAGTTGGGTTTTGGGTGTGTAGTTGTTCAGTAGCATTGTCCTTGAAGGAAAAGGTGGCAGGAAAAGGTTATTTTTCTTTATAGGGTTCCAGCAATAGCTGGGCATTAAGAAAAATTCTTTGTACCAGTAATTTCAGAGAAAAATCTGTAGGTATATTCAAGTTCAGAGAGAGACCTTTCTTTACCTGTTATAGATCTTTTCCATCCCTGTTTCTTTTCTGGTTTTGCTGCATTTAGTTTTGGGTTGTGTTTTTTTTTCTAGTGCCCTTTCCATGATCCACCTGCTAGGAGACCTTCTGTTCTTCAGACCTCTTTATCCGGGTCACCTGGTTTCTCCCTCTCCTTCCACATCACCAGAGTGGGAGCAGAGTGGAATATCAGTTACACAAATGATGGGGTTTCCACGTGACCTGCTGACACTTCGCTCCCCTGGAGGAGCAGTCACAGGAATTGCTCTGTTTGCCCCAGGTTACAGAACACTCAGTGCATTTTTGAGTACTGGAGGCTGTTGCCACTGACTTCTGTTGGCCACAGAATAACAAACATTCATTTTTGGTGACAAAGGTATAATTGTAAATAGCAACCCTGAAGTAATTGTATTGCAAAATACTCTTAATTTCTCTGTGATTTTCCTATTTATGGAGAAGCTATTGCTGTGTTTCAGCACCCTAAGACCATCTTTTTGTTTCCTTGTGGCACTGCTGCTCCATATCTGTTTGCATATTGGTAAGGATGTCAACACCACACAGAAACACTTTAAAAAAAAACCAAAACCAAACCATTGCAGGATATTTTCTTGCTTTCTTGTTGCCTATACACATATGTTCATTTTTGGAGCTATCTGCTAATTCAAAATTTATGAAGGCAATATGTGAGAGGAATGTATTACAAGAATGTATTATTATCAGGGAGGGAGATAAATGAGTTGAACCCAACTTATGTTCTTCCAGTTTAGTTTCTTTGTTCCTACATTCTGTTCATGTTGCTGATGTCATTCTAATTGTCTTTGGTTGTCAGAGTAACTATTATTTTTGGCCATCCAGTCACATTAAATAAATAAGGATGTCAAGGAAAGGAGAGTCAAAGAAACTAGACAGGAGGGAGCATTAAAAAGTGAAATGATTCATATCAGTAAATCTGTCATGTGAACATTGATAATTTATTTGCACCAAGGTTGTGTTTTGCACCTGGATCTCTAAGATGCTTTTATTAGACTCTAAATAGATATCTTCATGCATCCTCTGGTTTTGATTTTCCATGTCATTTCTTAATGGGAGCCAAACCCAGTGATTCTTGCTACAGGTACAAATTACAGCCTTTAGTTTGCTTAGAGTCACGTGATATCACTTGGGTCAAACAGTGCCAGGATTGTGGAAAACTGAGAGCAACTAAACAGCTGAAACACAAACCGTATTCTGCTTCTGACTCGTCTGGAGAGAGTTCACAGTATCCCCGAGATGTTAATAGCTGTTCACAGCTTGGTTGTCACTATTATTTGTTTCCCTCTCACTTGTGAATGCATATGGTTTCAGAATGTCAAGCTTGCTCCTAAATGCCTTCCAGTTATGATGGCATTTTAGGAAAATGGAAGCTTACTGCAGAGGAGTGGGGACATTTCCCTTAGATCCGGTACAAGGAAACGTGGCCAAGGTTAGGGGGTAAAAAAACCCCGACCACTAAGTAGGTCAGTTACCTATTTATTCCCATTCAGATTTTACTTGGCTTTCCATTCACTGGGTTCAAGTCTTCAAGATGGTTTTATGTTTAAGCCCCTGTTAGGAATGCTCATGGTCGGGACAGCTTTGAACTTTGACCCGGAGGGTTTTTCGTCGTGACAAAGTCCACATATTTTTAAATGGGTAATATTTTAGACAGAGATCTCTCTATCTCTCTGTTGGTTTGGAAATCAAGTTAGAGATGCCAAGTACTTCCCTCCTTCTCATGTCTCAGTGAATCAAAAATGGCATTTGAGGGCTCCTCGAGATGCCAATCGAATTCAACCCCCTGTTCAGAAAAGGTCTAATTAGATCAGGTTGCCATGATTAGTCAAACCTGGAACACCTCTGAGGACAGAGGTCCCACAACTTCTCTGAGTCTGCCTTCCAGTATTTTACCATCCCCATGTAAAAAAAAAAAAAAAACCAAAAACAAAATTGTCAAAAATATACAGCTCCAGTGTCTGAGTGTTCTCTGATCAGAAAGCTCCAGATAACACTAAAATCTCCTTTCTCCTTCTCTTTTCCAAGCTGAATGGGCCTCTTCTTCCAGCCTCTCCTCATGTACCAGCCCCTTGAGCTCCACTGGGCTCACCCCGCTATGTCAGAATCATTCTGGCACTGGGGAGCCCAAAGCTGGGCACAGCTCTAAGAAATGCTTTCTTCCATGGGGCATTTCCATCTCTAAATTCCTGCTGTGGAATCTTTCTGCCCTAGTCCTTAACACTTTGAGCACTTCTCTTGACCTTTGTTTATCTGACAGGTTACCAGGTCATCTGAGAAGAAGAAAATTAAGAAAATTAAGACAAGTTGCATTATATATTGTCCATGAGCAGTATCTGTTGCCTCACAGCAACACGCTGCCTGTGGGTGGAGTAAAGATTTCTACCTGCTGGGAAAATTTCCACTAAAAGCTTCCAAGCATATGAGAATTTGCTGCTTTATTGCCATAAACAAACAACATCTCCTGCCTGGCAATCCTAATATTAGGATTTTTGCATTTGAGTGCCAAGAGATGAAGCAAAGCTTTACTGCAGTTCAGTTTTGGAGGAGCTGATGGCATTCCAATGCTTTTCAGCTTTCAAGGGGACTGCTGCTGACTCCCACTTCCATCCTCTTTTTTCTACTCAGCAGGAACTGTAGGTGAGTGGTGCAGAGTTTTGCTGACACACCAACACCTATAAAATAATACGCTGTACCGATGCATGAAAAGCACTCAGCATTAAGTTCTTGAAATAATCAATTATTTAGCAGCTCATCACGTTTACTGTCCACTGAAGGATCTTCACAGCAATAATAAGGTCACTGCAATCAGATTCTCTGCTTTTGGCATTCCATCTACAAAGCCTGCACACATCCACCAAAAAAAAAAAAAGGAAAAAAAAAAAAGCCAACACACAAAAAATACCAACTTAAAAGACTGCAGTTTGGAATCTAGTCTGGTCTCAGCAGGAGATGATTGCTTTTTAATTCTCCCTATCTGGACTATCTGCTTGTGCAATAAAGTGCTCTGAGTTGTGAGAGAGAGGGATCTCTGGTCATTAGAAACAGTGTCTGGGTATTGGCTCCACTGGCCTTGGGTCAGACCTGTGGAATGGTGTTAGATATTCTCTGCTAGGTGGGAAAACTAGTTGGAAAATTACATTGGAGGAGGTTTGGGAAGCAGCCTTTCTGAGTTGAAAAAAAAGAATACCCTTTAAGCATTATATGGCGTATCTTCCCTAGGGGAAGAGATGCTTTTGGAAGAACAGCAGTCGGGAAATGAATCTGAAATATTGGCATTTACACATTTTATGAAAGTTTTGGAGAATTCCCCTGTTTTCTTTTTAAAGCAAAAAGGAATAAACTTCAAGCCTCTTTGATTCACAAATGCTCTTTATTTTGCAGACTGCATCTAGTGTTAGTGAGACTGCCTGGGACTGGGTGGGTAAAGGATTACTTTATGTTAATTGTTAGATGAAAATCAGTGGAATTTGGGGAAGGTTTCTGAAGTGACAAAGGCATTTGCAGGTGGCTGTGACTTTGTGCTTTTCTGACAAGGGAGGCTGGTGCAGAGGGAATATGCAGGTGCAGACACAGCTGAAGGAGTGACTGTCCTTCCTCATGGTAACAGCCAACTTCTGCAGTCCTGCCTTCCTGTGTTACTGGTCCAGAATTCCTAAATATAGCTTAAGGAGCTGAAAGAATAGACATTTATATGGGGTTTTTTCATCTCCTTCCCATGTTTCCCTGCAATATATGAGGAGGATTTTAAACTTGTGGGATAGTTCTTATTCTTTTCACATCAGGAGTTGAAGTGTCTGATGTGGCTTAAACTCCTTCAAATACTTGATGCAGCTGGTTGATGGCTGCAGAACTATCAACAGAATGGTTTGGACTAAGGAGATGGGGAGTTTTTAAACTGAGAAGAAAGAAGAAAAATAGGCATTATTGGAGTTACTGCTCATTTTTAATGTGCATATTTGAAATATCAATAGTTAACAGATACTCTAGAGAAAAATAGGTGAAAATTTTCAGAAAAATCCAAGGAATTTCTGCAGAATAAGTAAAGCCAAAATT
>JAYRBT010000001.1:113884612-113897167 GCA_036023395.1 Myiotriccus ornatus
CCCTCCCAGGAAAGAATTTTTCCCTAATATTTCATCTAAACCTTCTCTCTGTCAGTTTGAAGCCATTCCTCCTTCTCCTGTCACTCCATGCCCTGGTAAATAGTTTCTCTCCATCTTGATTAGTATCATCTTTCATCCCCTTTGAAAAAAATAATTGTCCAGTGCATCAGATTTGGAATATTTTTCAATAGGATCTGACCCCCTGGATTGCAGTCTGAAGATCTGCTGATACACAGAAAGGATGGAAAACAAGCCCTTGTGGCTTATGGGTGTTACTGAAATGGAATTTAGAGCAAATAATGAGAAACTGCAACCAGACTGAAGAGGATTGGGATCATTTAGGTAATTGGGTCAACAGATGGTAAATAGTGTGGTATAGAAATATGTAAAATAATTAGTCTGGGAAAAAGAAACCAATCATCCAGTACACTGATGAGGAAAGAAGTGTTGATTATTGTGGAAAAGTCATTGGAATAATCAAGGCAGTGCACAGCAGTAGGGAACAATGCAAACAAGTCATTAGGCTGTTGGAGAAAGAGGATAAAGAGATAACAGGTGATCTAATTTCTGTTTGGAAGATCTGACTTTTGCATATGGCCATAGGATTAAGAAGCAAAATCATTATTTCCTTTTAAGTGGTGCTTAAGATCTTGTCTTAATAGAGATGGACTGCACTAAGTATTTGCTACTGAGAAGAAGCAAATGCCAGCATAAGAAATTTTAGGACACCATCTAGCATTTTTATGTGGCAGTGCTCTATGGGTGGTAGGAAATATATTATGATCTTGGAATGACCATTTAATGGAACAGAATAGCACAAATAATAGAGGATGTTTTGCTATACACAGAAGTTACTGTAGTTAAATTTGCTCTGTGTGGCCCTAATTAAAGATTGTGAGATATTCAGAATCGTGTCTGGTTTTGACACTGAAAGGTGACAAACCTCCACATTTAAAGAAATACAAATTCAGAGCAATAGTCTGGCAACTGCTAGTATTTGCCCAACTGCAGATGGACTGAGTTATCTGACGCTGTAAATTCTTAAGCTGTTGAGAAGCTCCGTACTTTGGTTTAGCCAAGGCTTGGGCACTGTGCCTTTTACCAGATGCAGAGACAGTTTTTTTCTAAAACATTCCTCTAAAGCTTTGTCCTTAAAGTCTGATTTCCCGCTGTGCTGAAACTGGATAACAGGCTAAAGAGATCTGCACCCAAAGTCACTGTCAAACCCTCTTGTTTCTCCACTTAACATGCGTAGACATCCCCCCAAACTGTACCAAATTGGGCTCCAGCCTGATGAAAACATGAAAATACACACTTAGATTATCTACACCGCTCTGAAAAGTCATTTCTGAGGGAGAGAAAGGTGGGAAAGTTGCTGGGGAAGCTAAAATGAAGAAAAACAAACATGCAGTTGTTGCACAACTTGCATGATAGGAGCTTTGGGATGTGTGGCTCCTTATTGAACACATTTTAGGGATATTGGCAAGAAACTGATGAGCAGACACGTGATAATGGGCATTCTATGCTTGAAATGAACTCCTTTTCACTGGTGATTTTCCATTACCTTACTCCAACACTTTATTGGATTGTTTGCTTCCACATCTGCCTCTCAGGGTCTTTGGATTTCTTCCCTCAGGGCCACTGTTCCACCAAGGGAAAGGGATGTGTCTTTAGAAAACAACTGCCATTGACAGGAGTTTCTGGATTATCTATGATTTGCAATTACAACTTTTTGTGTGAAAGGACTTTTTGAAGTTCTAATTCATTCTGAAAATCCTGTACAGGAGCTGGGTTAAACTGCAGGTTCTGTAGCCCAGAGAAATACAAATAATGATGCCCATAAATTCCCTTTCTAATATATTACTTTCTGTTCTCATGTGATGTTGCATTTGCCGGGGTAGTTTGCAGAAAAGGAACACGGTAGATTTGGAGTCGGAGACAGTGATGGGATTTTGGAAGTTTCTGTAGAAACTGAAGTGATAATATTTGTGACCTGGGTATTCCAAAGCATAAGACACTTTTATTAGAAATTAATTGTATCAGGAAGGACATGCCTTTAATTAAGAGGCTGGATTCTTCATCTGAGACTAGCCCACATGCATGAACCTTATCTACAACCTCCCATAAAATGAAGGGTTTTCCCTCCCTGCTTATTCAGCTGATCTGTAACAGGAAAACATATTTTAAAAGCTGTTGTTGCTGTTTTATTTGTGAATCTCTATGTTTGCAGTAACTTTTTTAGACAACAGATACAATTCTTTCTCCCCCCCCTCGATCTATTAATGCTTCCCATGGGTTTATTGTGTTGTATTATCTAAAATCACAGGGCTGACAATGTTGTTTCCTCTTGCTTTTATAGACTTCAGGGAAAAAAATGTGTTTCATAATCCACACTTCCATCTTCTTCTTTAGATAAGTAGTGGAATATGTTGGAGGTAATTATTTTGAAGTAACTTTTTATTGTTGTGGTAAAGAATTTCTAGTTCTTCTGTTTAATCGACCTCAGTTTGATATCACACCATTGTGGTTCTTTCAACACAGTTTTGTATGAGTATTTTGCTAGAAATTATATTCCATCTAAAACCTGTTTGTTCAGGGCTTTGAAACTCTCACGTGATGTGATGATTGTAATAACAGAAAGATAATCACTTTTACACGTTCCTGCAGCCTGTTCTCATGTTGCAATTGCTATCAGCTTTCTTGCAGCATTTTTAGATGTGTGACTGTTTCATTGTGTTGGCCATTAGGCACTGGGGATAGAAAGATTTTTACTGCTTTCCCTTTATTCTTACCCTTTCCATTCTTTTGAATGGTCTCCTCCTCAGAGAAGTTGTGAATGAAGGTGTAATAAGGAATAGAAAAGCCATTAATGAAAATTGGTTCATGTTGGCAACAGCTCCAGGAGTCTCTTCTTATTGCTTGAAATAAATCAGTTGGTAAATCTGAGTACTGAGAAGGTTATTACTATTCTGTAATATTTTATCATCCAGCTGCTCATTGTTTCTCCTCTTTTTTTGGTAACTGGTCAGACTGGAATAACAATACTTAAATTGCAAGAGTCCTCCTATCTTCTCCTCCAATGACTAACCTACTCTATGTAGTTATTTGAAATGTATTTGAAAGCTGATGAGGAGCAGGGTGCCATGGAACTGTAGTTAGAGGTTAAAAAATATGAGAACTTTTAGTAGCACAGCCAGTAATGGCTCCACTGTGTCAACACAGTGACTTTAGCCAGCTGCGGTGTGACCTTGGACAGGTTGGCTTCTGTGTAATTCAGTTTTCTCTCTATTTCCCTCTGTCTTGTCCATTTATATTGTCCATTTTGACTCTCTGAATAAGATTTTGTGACAGCCTGTGTGTATATTTATTCAGTGGGGATGATGGCATTGCCTTGCTTAACTGCTGCAATGCCCAGGAGCTGTCCTGTTAAAAATACTAATGTTTTGCTTTCTTATGTTTTTAGAACCTACAAAAATAAGTGTGAGCTGATTTTTGCCCCCTCAAAAGGCTGCTGCAATTTTACTGGACACAGTAAAAACTAAGGAGAATAAAAATAGCTTTCTTGAGGCCCAAAGCAATGATGTCTAAGGCAGGGGAAGAGACAAAATGGCACGTGGCAAACTTGCAGGTCATGGCACACTCTCTTGCATCACTTCATTCATCTGCAGGTACATAGAAGTCTGGGGATCATAAAACCTCCTAGCACTCTGTGTAGCATGAGCTTCTGCAGCCTTTTGGGTTATTTTGTCATCATCTCATTCCAACCCCCTGCCACGGGCAGGGACACCTTCCACCAGCCCAGGTTGCTCCAAGCCCCGTCCAACCTGGCCTTGGACACTTCCAGGGATCCAGGGGCAGCCACAGCTTCTCTGGGCAACCTGGGCCAGGGCCTGCCACCCTCAGAGGAAAGAATTTCCTCCTAATATCTGATCCAAACCTACTCACTTTCAGTTTGATGCCATTCCCCCTCGTCCTGTCATTACAGTTCCTGATGAAGAGTCCCATCTCTGGGTATCTCACACTAAAATATCTTTAAAACACTAATAAAGAAAAGTTTTTGAAGTCTGCCTTTGACAACAGTTGTAAAACGTTTGTCCAAGTGGAAGTTCTTGTTAAACTGATGTACCTGAACCTCAGGGAGTGCTCCTGGGAAGGAACATTGCCAGAATATCATTTTGCAAGGGAAGGGGATGGGAATAGCTCAGCTTCAATTTTCACATAAAAATGGGATAAAACAACATGTCTATATTCTTACTTTGGTAACCATGGTGAGATACACTGATGGATTAATTATTAACTTCATAACACTGGATAAAAATGTGTTGTACAGGTGCTCTAGTTCCATTTTAGTAAACTGATGTAGTTTTATATTAATTATAACATTCCAGCCCAATGACTGATTAGCAAAGCAGCCAAAGAAATGTCTCCTCTGGAAAAGTAAAACCATAAATTTCAAAATACAGACTGTGCATTATGTATATAAATTATATATATATAAATTTATATATAAGTTCCACTGCACAAGAAATTTTGGTGTTTCAGTCAACACAGTAACAGTGATTTTCTTATTTACACGTGTGTAAATCAGGAGTGACTTCCTTGCAGGGAGTGGAGTTGTAGCAAGGACCAGAGAACTGGCACTGTAAATGTTGACTTCGCTATCTAAAAGAAAAAAAATTATGTTAAAGATGGCAGTACAGCATCTAAATGTACTAAATTACAGAAAAAAAAGAGAAATTTTTATTTCCTTTCTAGGTGAACAGAGCTTTCAAAATGGTGGGGTGAAGCCAAGGATGGAAAACTAATAATAGGAAATATTGTAGTACAGAAGAAATTTAAAATCCAGCAGTACAAAATGTTCCATTAATTTTACCAGGCTGCATTACTTATTAAATAACACGCTTCTAATTTTTTACATGTTTGTTGAACCAAATCCCCGTAATGGAGTAACAAAATATTTTGAGAAAAGAAAAGAGCAAACCATGAGTTGAATCAGAGTCAGCATCAGGTCATACCAAGAAATTACCTCAATTTGAAAATGATTTAGAGGCTATAATTATTTTTTTTGTTAATGTAAGTGCTCTTGTAGCGTGTTTTATTTCCCTTCGTGTGGGGAAGTAAAAGGAAGAAAGGCAGAAATATAAACAAGTGGGAAATATGTTTGTCTTTGTCCAGTTTGCTTCTCATCCATGCAGGACTCAAAGTGGTCAGCAATACTTCTCAGGAAGTGCTGTTACTCCTTTTTCTTCCCCATCTGACCCATTTTTCCCCTCAGAGTGAGATAGGATATCTCCCCCGATCACAAAGAGATTTTCAGCTCACTTTTTATCAAACCAAACTTCCTGAAGTTCAGCAGTGAAAATATTTTACATGTTTATATCGGGCACAAAACGCCTTTGCAGGATCCTGATCGTTCACAATGAGGAGGGAAATTTATAGTTCACTCCCTTCTATTTGTCTTCCTAAGTGCAATCTTGTATGGCAATATGGGGATAAATTATAATTGCAATGTACTTATCTACGAAATGATTCTTGGATGTTGAGGTTTTCTGAGCCATGGAAGGGAATTGTACAGACTTAAAAGAAAACTGAAATTATTTTTATTGTGCTCTCAGCAGAGAGCCCTAAGGACACTTTTCCAGAGGAATAAATCTGTAAATGGCTGATAATTAAACGTTGGGATTTCATAACCTGTTTGGCAACCTGGGCCATTGCTGTATTACTCTGTTATTAATTTATTTTTCCTAAATGAGGAGTAACTTCAGTGAAGTGAACAGACTCCTGAGTGGGACAAATGACCAGTGAACTGACACTAGAAAATTCGTGTCTAAAAGGAAAGAGCTTTTGTTCAAGTCAGTGGTGCAGGGCCTAAATCCATTATATGACAGAAAATCAGTGAATCTGGGCACAAGAAGTCAAAAGGAGATGACTGAGAATTTCCAGCATGAATTGACACCTGGGCAAACCAATCTTTCGTGGCCAACCTGCTTGCCTTCCATGATAAGATGCCTGAATTTGTGGGTGAGGAGAGACATTTACCTTCAACTTTATCTCTGTTTTCAGCAATCTTTGAGAAAATATTCTTATGTCCGAGTCAGGACATCGTGGTCTGGATGTGTGGGCAACTTCATGGGCTGCAACAGATACTGCTCTACATCTACCTGACAGGAGGGTCTAGCAAGGTGAGGATTGGCCTCTTCTCCCAGATAATAAGTGACAGGAGTCTAAGGCACAAGGGTCTTCAAAGGAAGGCAAAGAAATAATTTCACCTCCTAGATTTTGAATTTATTGAGTCCTCGGAGTGGTTTATACTTGGCAATAAATTATCTTCTTTCCATCAACTGGATTTTATTCTGTAACTACAGAGTAATCACCAGTACACAAAACAACTGTGCAAGAAAATTAGACTTTGTCTAAACTCTTTAGTGCATCTGATATCTTTTTGAGTATTTTTTGTTTAGGGTCTCTGTTCTGACTAGTCCTTTAAAAAGGTGCAGAAATTAATAACAGATCCCTGGCATCAAGAGTGGTCTAAAGTTAAGTTTATTGATAAACTGTGACAGCAATAGGTGTTACCTTAGTCATGTTTTGTTAATAAAAAGAGCTGATTCACCACAGGGCTGGAAGAAGGAAAACAAACCCAAGGTACTTGCATTACACAGAAATAAAAGGCTGGTGCACTGTAGGTAGCAATACTTTAATGAGTTATACCTAATGTGGCCAAATTAAAAAGAACCCAACATTCACTACACTTTGGTCCATCCATGAGGAATCTAAATTCGAATTTTTTGGCAAGGATTCCAGCTGACTCCCTGTCCTGGAGCCGCAGTCCAAAGCGGTGAATGTGTGCAAAGATTTCTCTCCTACTCTGCATTTTGTTCTCACAATAACATTGTTTTTTACACCAGCTGCCCCTTTGAATCAGAACATTCTTCCAGGCAGACGTCAGGCAGTGCTCTAAGATTGCAGAGCTCATCGGAAATACAGGAAGTAGGGTGGCTTGGTGCCGTGGTAGGGTTGCCCCAAGCTGCCATTTGCCCACTGGTTTGGCTACAAATGGGGCTGTTACTGAGCTGTGAGAGGTCTTGCAGAGAGATCTCATCTCTCTCTCTCTTGCAGTCACTCATCCTCATAAAAATTTGCAGGATCAAGCTATTACAGATTCACAGAATCATTAATGTTGGAAAAGATCTCCGTGATCAGTAAGTCCACCCCATGCCCCATCCCCACCTTGTCCCCCAGCCCAGAGCACTGAGTGCCACGTCCAGTCCTTTGGACACCTCCAGAGCTGGGGACTCCAAACCTCCCTGGGCAGCCCCTTCCAGTGCTTAACAACCCTTCCCAGGAAGAAATTCCTCCTGAATTAACTCAGTTACAGCTGAATGCTGAGAAACTAAATCTTTGGATGAAGACTCATCCTCCTAAATTTATTGTGAGTTTAGTCATTTATATCAACGGGGCCATATTCTTGTCTTGGAAATAGAAGTCATTGCCAATACAAACACATCTTGGTTTTGTCTCTTGTTTTGCAGATAAAGAAAGCAAGGAAGCCAATCTGGTAACACACATAACATAAAAAGATGTTCTGGGACAAGTTATACTTTGGTAAAACCAAGCAGTTTGCTTCACATCATAACAACGACACAAAAGATGCAACTGCATTTTCTCCATTAACTTATTTAAAATGCCATTTTTTCCCCCACGTCCAGATTTATTTCCATCTGCGTAATTCTGTCTTCCCATTTTCTGTGTGAAAATGTTGCCTCAGATAGACAGGATGTCTGTATTTACATAGAGAAAGTATTTAAATTTCAACACATCCTGTGAATTGTTAGATCATTATCTATCCTTTATAGATGTTCTGCTTCCTTTAGTAGCTCTTGGAGTGAGGGCTTTGTACAGAAGTGATTTCCTTTTCCTTTCTTTACCTTGGAACACGACCGCTTACACTTGGAAGAGGGAAGTTAAGTTACAGGAATCTTTTTTTTTTAAGTCTTTTGAAACAAAAATATATTCTTTCATTCTGATTTCTTTTGGAGATTTTCAATTCCGTTGTGATTTTACCTATAAGGAGAAATACTTTTTTTATTTTAAGACATTTTCCTTCTCCAAATACAACAGGGGTAAACCCAGAAGTTTTTGAAGAGTTCCCTGTTTTCCTTTTGCTTGAGCAAATCATGACCAACTTCCCTCCTCAGCTCTTAGGGGGGTAAAGATTTTGCCTCCCATTACAGATGTCCTGGAATTTGTGGTGCTGGAATTTCTGATGTCAAATGAGTTGCAAAGTCTTTGTGAATCCACCAGCCCTTCCTGTATTTGTATTTTCAACCATATTTTTGATCTGGAAAGATCTCAGAGCTCTTTCCAGAAGTGAGGACTAGTGAGCTGGAAAGGAGGAAAGTAGGGTGAAGAAAGACAGTTTGGGGGTGAATACACAGAGATTTCATTCAGCTTTGGGGTGTTCATGTTTCAGACACACTAAGCAGTGCAAGAGTAAGATGTCTGTAAAACATGAACAATTAAAGAGTCTTTTTTTTTTTTTTGTAATTTCTCTTTTACTGAGCTGTTGAAAACTAATTCTGCAAATAATAAAGAAAACCCTCCACTGTTTTTCTGAGATTCATGATACTTATTTTGTGCAATCTTTTCATGCACAGAATAGCCTTTAAACCATGTTCTCCTTGGTGATATAATTACTGATGCTGAAAACAAGATGTCCTAACACAGTGCTTGAATAAATTGGGATGTGCAGGCCTTGTGTAAAGTGCTGAAGTGGTGAGGAGAGTGTGTTTCAAAGACAGTGTGTGAAGGCAGAGCAATGTTTGACAAGCTGAAAACGGAGGAAACCTTTGGGGGGATGTTCTTTCTGATATTTTGGATCAATTCATGCAAAATCCAGATTAAACAGAAGCTATCAAAGGAGTTTTTTGGGGTGGAATCACTGGAAAAATTACTGGTCAGGAGGTGTGAATCTCATTACCTGTAGTCTTCCATCTCAAGCCTTTGACTCCAAATATATATAAAAAAAACCTACTTCTAAATTATTTCTCTGGCCTATTAAAGATACTGGTTTTGTCCCTTTTCCTCCTTGCCTATAAATATTATTGTGTTTGTAGCATCCAATCTGAACCAAACCTTCTGCAAAATTCTGGACCACAGTTATATATTCATTTGTGGTTATTAGCTGGAATGGGAAATGCTGAAATAATTAGGAAAGATATAATTGTGATTGGAAGGAAAAACCATGAAAATCACATGTGAAAGGATTAAAATAGACTTTGAATGACTACTGAAATGACTAGTAGTTTATAAACCATCTGCTGTTAATTTTCATTATTGCTTTGTGTGGGGACAAGGGAAAAGAAGCTTTCCTTCCACTTGAATTTCGCCTGATCTGAATTAGACAATGATAGAATTTATATTACATTATATTTATGTTATCTCTAAAGCAGTTGCATTTGGGATGCTTTAAATCAATCCCTCCCAGGTGCTTTTATAGAGCCTTATTTTTTCATTTAATCTTTGGGCCACTCAATTAAATACTGCAAAGCAAAGCAGAGGAGGTTTCCCTGCATTCCAAGGTGAGGAGCAGGATTAAGTGTGGGCACAGCATGCTGTTCCACATGATTCTCCTTTCTTTCCATATTTTTTGCCGATAGGCCATCTGTAGAGCAATCCCAAGGTGTGCATGTAATTATTAAGAGTATTAAACGGACAAAAATTACATGGTTGTCTGTGTTTTTCCACCACTGATCTGTCCAGATGATACGAGATTTTTGGACCTGTAGTAAGATACCACGAACATTTGGGCTCTCCTGTTGTGGAGGCATCCAGAACTGCCTGTCTCCATTATTCCCGCCTTCTGCCCATTTTTCCAGAACAATCTTAAACTTGGATTTGATTGACGGTCAAAATCCCCCCTGGCATGAAAGTGTTGATGGGGTTAGACGGGGCGCAAAAATTTACTCCTTATGGATAAGGAAATCAGGGGAGGAAGTGAAAGGGTCGCGTTGCAGCAAGTAGATCTTGCATGTTTTAACACTTTCCAAAGAGATGCTGATGGAGTTCCTTGAGCACAGCAGTTAATGAGGTCACCATGGAGTGGAGGCCAAGGCAGTAAATGGATATTGAAATCGGAATGAAAAGGAAAGAGCAGAAGACCTGAAGCAGACACACAGGACAGCACGTGTAGGGGTGACTGCAGAGACAAGAGAAATGCTTTGTTTGACTTGGCAAGCAGTTTTCAAGGAAAAACTTCTGGGGATTGGGGTCAGCTATTTATCTACCCTTCCAAACCCGTGTCTTATATATGTGAGCCCCCCAGGGAAGATTGGACACTGGGATTAGACTGAAAAGGAGGAACAATGAGGAATTCTTACCCTCTGCTTAAGTTTCTAGATCAGGGTTTCCTAAGGTAAGATCACAGAATAGAATAATTGAAACATTTAGGTTGGAAAAGACCTCCAAGACCATGGAGTCCACCCTGTGCCCCATCCGCACCTTCTTCCCTAGCCCAGAGCACTGAGTGCCGTGTCCAGTCATTCCTCAGACACCTTCAGGGCTGGGCACTCCAAACCTCCCTGGGCAGCCCCTGCCAAGGCCTGACCACCCTTTCCAGCAACAAATTCCTTCTCATGGCCAACCTGAGCCTCCCCTGGCCCAGCTGGAGGCCGTTCCCTCTCCTCCTGGCCCTTGTTCCCTGGGAGCAGAGCCCAACTCACCCCCAGCTCCCCACTCCTGGCAGGGATTGCAGAGCCAGAAGGTCCCCCCTGAGCCTCCTTTTCTTCCAGGCTGAGCCCCCCCTGCTTCCTCAGCTGCTCCTCATATGACTGACCCTCTAGACCCTTCAATTCCAGCCCCCTGCTCTAAATCACTGTTGAATAGAGTGTGTAGTTTTTCACTCCAATCAAGTGAGAAGTGCAAGGAGCCCGAGGAGAAAGCTGCTTCCTGCATCAGTCTCCTAGAAATCAGGTTCTAGTGTCTAACACATATTGGCTAATGCCAAATAGCATATGGTGCTAGTTACACTTGCAAATATAATTCAGTGGGAAAGAGCTGAGAGCACCTTTAGAGTTGTCACAAGCCACCTAACCTTATTATAAAATGTTGTTGTGTGTTTTGCAGCTTGTCACTCATCCAGCTTTTTTGTCATCCGTGCCATCTTGTTTACAAAAATCTCAGACAATAAATGTGTTGCAGAATAGCAGGGACTTACCATACAATGTGCTACTGAAGCACCCCAGAAATACTGTGTGTTTTTTCTCAACTCCCCTTCAACCTGAAGTAATTACAGAGATTAAAACATTTATATGACCTGGTAGGATCTTGACCTTTTTTAAAGGTCTAGATTATATTATTCTGAAGCAGCATCTTGATCTGACACAGAAAGCCAGATATTCTCCTAATAACTGCATCAGCATCACAGCATCTCTGCTTTAATTAAATCTTCACAATTAGACAGGCTTGTTATTGTATGTCATTAGTCTTCCTAATACCATTTTACCTATTATCACCTCATTTTCAAGCACGCATCTGTCGCAGGGAAGCTACTTTTCCACCTCACTTCATTGCTTACTGATTTACACCTAAAAGGCTTTAGGCAGTTATGTTAACAATTATCAATTGTCTCAGGGAAAGACTAAGGAATGGGTAAAAAAAAAATGTGCTGGTGCAGTGAGCTGAATATAAACGGATTCTGGAATTCAGGGTGTTTTTTTTCCTTATGGGTCTTGCACTGCTGTTTGGCTTAATTATTAAAATTATTAAAAGTTCATGGCAAAGTTACGGTGAATCACAAAGTGGTTTGGTTTGGAAGGGACCTTAAAGATCATCCATTGCCACCCCCTGCCATGGGCAGGGACACCTTCCACCAGCCCAGGTTGCTCCAAGCCTCGTCCAACCTGGCCTTGGACACTTCCAGGGATGAGGCAGCACAGAAAATGTTTTCCTTGTGTCCAATCTTAGTTTACCCTCTTTCAGTTTAAAACTTCTGTGTCTTGTCCTGTCCCTCCATGTCCTTTTTAAAAGTCCCTCTCCAGCTCCCTTGGAGCCCCTTTAGGCACTGCAAGGGACCCTAAAGTTTCCACAGAACCTTCTCTTCTCCAGGCTGAACAGCCCCAGCTCTCTCAGCCCGTCTTCATAGCAATCCATCTGTGTGAAGCCTAATAGAACACACAAGTAATTCACCTGTGAGATCAATTATTTAAAAAAAAAAAGAAATCAAGGAAAATAGATGCCATTTTTGGTCTCTGTCACTGCTTCATCAGGTTTATCCACCTCCTCCTCAGTTTTTATGTGTAGGTTAAGAACTGTGACTTCAGTCCTTAAGAATGTCCTGATTTTTTTAATTGCTAAAATTTAAATTCAAGCGGATTTGGGTGCTTCGGTAACAATTAGAGCCTCTGTCATATCAGAATGGCTTCCAGTTGATATATAAAAATGCTGATAAATCTTCAAAGGCAAGATTTGGGCCTGTCTTACATCTCTTTCTTGGCTTTCTTCCTCTTTTAAATTTGAAACACAGTACTAAAAATACAATCTTTCTTCTTTTTCTGG
>JAYRBT010000001.1:113921273-113954658 GCA_036023395.1 Myiotriccus ornatus
TCTATCTTTCTATCTTTCTTTCTTTCTTTTTCTTTCTTCCTTTCTTCCTTTCTTTCTTTGCTGTCTTTCTTTCCTTTCTTTCTTTCCTTTCTTTTCTTTCTTTTCTTTCTTCCTTCCTTTGTTCCTTTCTCTCTTTCTCTCTTTCTTTTCTTTTCTTTCCTGCCATTCCAGAGAACAGTTCCAGTTCAAGGGTAGGTTGGTACAGAAATCTCCCCCAGGCTTTCAGTGCTCTCTCTGTTCCTGGAAACACGACTAAACCCGTCTGACAGAAGGAGATGTTAACACAGGTTGGCAAGAAAAACATCACTCAGGCTTCAGGTTCAGCTTGTGCTGACACTTCTCAGCCTTAGAGAAGGGCAGATCCTGCACTGGTCACTGGAGCAGATGGATGGGGCTTGTTTCTTCATCATTTCAGATCCATCATGCTGTGATGGAGCCACTCTGGGGTCTAAAACATAATTCTGTCCTCTCTCTTACTACCCTGAGCAAATGGCTTACAGTCATGATTACAGAAGTTTGTTTCCATTGCTTTTGATATCCCTGGGTGTCCTATTTACATGTGCCTATTTTGCTTTATCAGTTTTCTAACTGGACTTTTTTATTCCTTACAACTGAAGTTCATGACCTGCTGCCTTTTTTGGTTAGAGTTCCTCAGAGCTCCGTGCTGGGTGTTGTGGTTTGCAGTAAAAGCTGAGCCCCTAATGAGTGGAAGTCAACAGGACACAGACTTTGTGTCAATTTTGAAATACTATCATCACTTCTACATCTCCTTTAAAGCATTTTCAGGTGTGTTCTGGAGTTATTTTTCTCCTCCTCAGACAATCTCTTTGAGGCTGGAGCTGCTTCTTTGCCCCACTTGGGAGCCACTTCACCTGATTTTAAAAAGAATTTCCAAGCTGCAGCACTTCTCCCTTTCTGTGCACAGATCAAACAGCTCTGATTAGAGCAGTGCCCCAAGTCTGACTAAATGCCTCTCAGGTACAAAACATTTCTTGTTCTGTAGCTGTACATCAACAACTGTTCAAGACTGTTACCAACGAGGAGGAAACCTGATGGGAAGAGCAATTTTGTTATTATGCACCAACTACTCCAGCTCAGCTGGAGTGGACAGAGACCCCTCATATCTTTCTGATTAACTACAAAATACACCAAATAACAAATGGAATAAACTCCTAAAAAAAATAAGAACTAGGAGCTAAGGTTTCCATTTATCACCCTTAAAGCCGTGCAACTGTGACAATGTATTTCACGTGAGTAAAAAGCATCGTTCCACCTGCAAAAGCCTTAACGTAGAATCGACCTTTCAAACACACCGAACGGTTGGTTCTGTGTATTTTGGATTGCTCACCAGGTCTGCAATATATATAATGGCAAACATTTTTGCCTGAGTGCTCTGCCTGCACCCAGAGGACTGACTAAGACAGAATTTTCGTGTCTAAATGATCCCCAAACCCCTCAGCTCCCAAAATCTCTTGGTGGAGTCACGTGCCTGAACTCTCTTGGTGGGTGCTTTGGAACACAGGACCAGACCAAAGGGGGTTTTACCCTCTGGATTTAGTAGTTTCATGTGGATATTCAATATTTTCCTGCAGTATGTATAAAAGGCTGAAGACTGACGTTTTTCCTGCTTGGTTTTTCCCAGTTTTTGGTACACCTTGCTTGTGCCATGATTTCCTAGGAGTTCACTCTCCTTTTGTACTAAGGGACTGTATTTCTTCTTAGAAGAACTTTGGTTGAATGACTTCATTTTTCACCTGATTGTGATAACAGGTGGTTGTGCAATAGGTTGCTTAATAATTAACTAGAGCTGCATAATTAATTTAAATAGACAATACTTGCAGAGTCAATTCCTCTTAGAAAGCCCTTCTACCTCCAAAGCCAACAGATCAGGGAGCAGTTTTCCTGCAGCATCAGCATGATGGGACCCAACTTCCTTCAGCAGCACAGCCTGGGGAACAAGAGGAATTACCCCTGAAGTGCAAGAGCCAGAGCAGGAGAGCTCTGGACTGCTGAAATCAGAGGCAATCCCCACTGTGATTTCATGGAGCTTCAGGCTGTGAAATAACCATCCTGCCAGAGAACCATTCCTTCCAGAACCACGCAGTCCAACACCAGCAAAGGGCAGGGGCTGTTGTTAGAACCCAGACCTTGATACAAAGAGCTTTTCCATCAACGGCTACACTGAAATTTCACTCAGAGCAGTCGGGATACCAAGGAGAGATGTGAATAAAGACCAGAATGGCTTTGAGTGCCAAAGCACTCTTAGACCAAGCCCAAGCAGCCTGACCTGTCATGAAGGTCCTGGGCACAGAAATGCCTTTTCACACAGTTTTTTTGGCAGCATCACTTTTATGCTCAGCTTGCTGTGTAGCTGAACATCCTTTCCTCAGCTCTTCTTGCTCTGTTCCCTTCAGGCACAGCGGGAGAGCGTAGGCACAGCTCTCCAAACAGCCTCTCAACTTCCCCCAGGAACCAGCCACATGGCAGGAATAATCTCCTGCCTGTCTTCCCACATGGTGAGCTGATCTCCTTGGGTGCTTTGCAGGGTGGCACAGCCCAGCTTCCACTGGCTGGGGGAACTGGGCAACCCTTGGTGCCAGAGCCCTCTGCCCACGCAGCTCTTCCTAAACACCTTCACCCCATTTCTCTTAATTTGACTGTGGGATTTCTCATTCCATCCTTGAGAGTGTCTGAAATCACTTTTCAGAGGAGGGTGATGGAATAAGGACTATGAAGATGCTGCAGGGATGGAGCATCTCTGGGACAGGAAAGGCTGAGGGAGCTGGGGCTGTTCAGCCTCCAGAGCAGACACTGAGAGGGGACCTCCCCCAGGTCTGTGGGGTCTGCAGGGAGGGGGCAGAGGATGGACCAGGCTCTGCTCGGGGGGGCCCAGCAATGGCACAAGAGGAACGGGCAGGAACTGATGCCCAGCAAGTTCCACCTGCACAGGAGGAAGAACTTCTTTGCTGTGCAGTGACCCAGCACCAAACAGAGACCAGAGAGGGTGTGGAGTCTCCCTCACTGGGGATATTCCAGACCCATCTGGACACAATCCTGTGCCATGTGCTCTGGGATGACCCTGTTGGAGCAGGGAGGTGGGACCAGATGACCCCACTGTGGTCCCTTCCAACCTGACCCATCCTGTGAGGAGTAATGGCTTCAAACTGAAAGAGGGAAAATTTAGGTTAGAAATAAGGAAGAAATTCTTCCCTGTGGGGGTGGTGAGGTACAGACACAGATTTCCTAAATGATCTGTGGATGCCCCATCCCTGGAAGTGTCCTAGGGCAGGTTGGACGGGGCTTGGAACAAACTGGTCTCGTGGAAGGTGTCCCTGCCCATGGCAGGGGGGTGGGACTGGGTGATCTTAAAGTTCCTTCCAACCCAAACTGTTCTGTGATACCAACTTTGTATTTGAGTGAGACTTTTTCCAACTCTGTTATTAAAAGCTGAGGGTCCATCTCAGACAACTTTGACCATGTTGGGAGAAGATTCAGAAGTTGTCTCCCAGTGCTAGAGCTCAGCCAGCCCAAAGGAAGCCAAATGGAAGGCAAATATATTGCTTTATAAATGACCTGCTGTGCATAGGATGTGGTCTGTGGCAAATTGTCCACCAGCCAGAGAAGAGAAGAGGAATAAAAGAAGAACTTTAAATTGAGAGACAAAAATAGAAGATTCCCACTGCTCAATATTTTACCCTGTCTCAGAAAAATGTGCTATTTAGACATCTGATTTGCTTAAAATCAGAGTGGAATGAATTGTAACTACTTACGAAGGATTACTGAAGCATCTAACATGGAAAAGCATCCTTAAAAAAAAACAAAAAACAAAAAACAAGTAGTGTAGAATAATTGTGCCACGAAATTAAGATCTAGTTTTCAGCACTTTAAAACTCAAATGAAGTTTGTCTGGTTTGAATCTAATTCTACATAATTTTCAAACCTCGTGAAAATCTTTTTGAAAAGAAAGGAGAAGACAAACCTTTTTATCTTTAAAGGGGAAAAATCATGAATAATTTCAAGCAAAAAGTCAGTTCTAAGACTGTGGGATCTTGCTAATGCATCGTGAGCAGAAAAAAAAACCAGCAAAATTGGATAAATAAATGATTTGTTATAAATTATTTGCAGGGAGTGGTGCATCTTCTAGTTACCTGTCTATCTTGCTGTCTTGCATTTATAATGATTTTTTCCTGCTTTTGTTGCTGAGGGACCTCTTCATTTTGTGAGGATTCGTTGTGGTTTCTCAATCAGGTGAAAATAAATAATTGGTGCATTATATACCAATAATAGAATGTCAAACCACAAGAAAGACATTGCCCACATAAATGAATGAACAGTTGCTCATTTGTCTGATTGTAGAATAGGAGGAGAAGGTAACATGGCTGAGAGCTGAATTTAAACATATTCATTAATGTTCCATTTCCTGCATTTTTAGTCAAAATTAGGCAGATGGGGGTTGCTAAGCTTTTCACATTTATGTTTGGTGGCCAGTCCAAGCTCAATACTTGTTGATATTCCCGGGTAAGCTGTTCCTGTTGGTAATTTTGCGTGTTCTTGGAGTGAAGGTTGGTTGGAAGGAGAGTTAACATCCAGGTTCAATTGTAACTCTGTGCAGAAAATCATACATGTGCTGAGTTTGAGTTCCCACAATCAATCTGTGGCAGATATAAAGCATTTACCACTTTGCTACAACATATTTCCACGGATGAATGTCATCTGGGAGTCATCCCATCCACTCCTGGTCAGGCAGAAATGCAAAATTGGGCACAACGTCCTCCATAAAAGAAGGGTGTATGGTAGATACCGGTGGCACATTTTGATCCCACTTTAATTGTGTTTTTCCAACCAACTGTCATTAAAGCTCTTTTTCACATACCAGCAGAACAAGTACATTTTAAATATATAATGGACAGACTTACAGAGAAGAAAGAGGAACATGTGAGCACGTCTTCGAGAAAAGTTTCCCTAAATAAGGACGATTTCTGCAAATTTAATGAATTCTGACTTCTCTGGGAGTCTTAACACCACAAATGCTATTCAGAAGTGTAATGGATCACCACACAAACACAGAAGCACTGGTGGGGTAGATTTCCATGCACTTGGGACCAAAAAAAGACACAGCTTTTCGATCAGACTAATGGCTTGGAAGTGGCTTCAGGAAGAGTGGCTGGTAATTGCATTTGACGGTGGGAATTGATGGCTGATGGCTTGTAAAGGGCAAAGCGCTGGAGTGATTTCAGGGAGCTTTTAATAATGCTTAGCAAATGATCAGGCTGCACAGTCAATCACTTTGCACATGCCAATATTCTTTTCCCCCTCCCAGGAAGTTCAAAGTGTAGAAAAAAACAAACAAACTCAACTGAAAGAGCAAAATCGTGTACTTGGTCAGGATAATCCCAGTGCCCAGAAAACAGACAAGCAAGAAGTCAGATTTAAGGAATAAGCTTGATCTAGGTGAGGAATAATTGTAATTTGCATGTCAGACTTGGATGCTAATTATGGATTCTTCTAGGATCCAGTTCTGTTCGTAGTTACACCAGGGTAAGTTTCAAAACCTGCAAAGTCCTAATTCTTGGCTGACATTAAGGAAGACACAATCAAAGAAGCATCACCCAGCAGAAGGTTGTTGAGGAATAGATTCCAGTTTCTGCTTCTTGTCTGTGGGTGCAAAGTTTGCAAGATTTTTCACGTCCTTCTCCTCTAGGGACAAGTGTTACAGCTTGTGGAGAGTTATAACCCCTGAAAAGTAGGATCCCCCCCTTGTCTCTCCTCTCTCATGAGGTCTGGGAAGAGCTTTTTCTCTTTTTCCTTTCAGTTACTTTATGAGCAAAACTTCTTGGAGCAGCTGAAAAACCAAACCAAAGTAGGTCAGTGGCTCCTCCAGAAGAAGCAAGGTCAAGAATATTTAAAACATTAATGATTTCTGAATGCCTCCAATTCAAGATGACTTGAAATACTCAAACCACAATTTTTAGAAGTCATAATGCTCACCAGGACACCAACTTAATTGTATGCATTATGACTATTTCATAGCATGCTTTGCTCTCCCAGTCTTAGTTCTAACTTTTTTAAGGTCCCTGTTGCCAAGAGGAACATTAGAGAGACTTGCAGGTACTTTATTACCTGTAGGGAATGGTTTGGAGAACAGCACTCAGGCTACTCAGCACAAAGTAGTTTTGGTATTATATACAACAGGTAATTACATTTTCATTTCTCATGTGTACAAGGTAAAGAATTTTCCCAGTAGCAGAGATCAGCAAATTGGAGCATTGCCATGGAATGAAGTCTATTATTCACTCACCTGTGAACAGATGAGCCCATTTTCTGTCTTTAAAAATCAGCAGGACATGACCTAACTTTGTGAGTCATTATTGCCCCCAACTTATTTAGATGGTGGGCTGCTGGGACATTACATATTAATTCGGACTGGCACCTTATAGTATTTAAATCTCTTTGTGGTCATCCATTTTGTATATTTTTACAGCTTTGTTCTGATGATTCTGAGGGTAGAGGAGTGTTTTCTTCCAGAGGATTTCCTGGGCCCACTGTAGATTTCAGTTTTCAGAGAATTGATTGTGAATATTTTTTGGATGTGAGACAAAACCAACAAGTGTTGTCCAGGAATCCCTTACGAAGCATCAGAGTCACTTGGTGTTATTGGTTTTTCTGGATAAATATGATATTTTACAGTCTGGTTTTACACATTGTCTCTGGAACTCCAAGGAAACTTGAAGAACAAGCCTGTGTTTTGTTGTATTTGTCATTTTCTGTTGTATTTCTCATTTTGGTGATGAGATGCTGTAATTTCTACATCATCTCCTGTTCACCTGCATTTTCAGCAGATGCAGTGGCATTAATCAATGTATGTTAACAGAAGAAGTGAAAGTAGGCTGGAAATAAGTTTGAACTTTCTCTTGTGCTAAAACTGAGTTTTAAAAAATAAAACTGGTTTTGTTCCCCATTAATTTCACTTTTTAAGACCTGAAGCATAGGGTCTTAGGGACATGAGGAAGTTATTGTGGCTCTTGAATTCGGGGTCCTGTTTTCTGGCAAGATGTTTTACATGGAGAGAACTTAAATGAAAACCAGAGAAAGAAAAACCCTTGTAATTTTCTTGTACAAATAACCCTTCACCAAATCATTCCCTGCTATCCTAAAGGCAGATCTTCAGCTGGTTTATGTTGTTCTTAACCCACTGTACCCCTAAGACCAACATTACCCTACACCAGCTGTCTCCTGGGAATCTCACCTTTTCCCTACTTGCCTGGAATTTCCCTTCCACCCTGTGATACAAAATAAATAGTAAATTCTTGTCTTCCCACATTTCTTCATTGTGCTTTACAACAGTAAACCCAGCACATCAGTCTATGTTCATTTTACGTAATCTTCACACTTGGGAAATTTACATTTGCTTTTTGGTGGTTTTGTTGATGTTTTTAGTGGTAATAGTAAGAATGCACTCCAGATTTTTATTTTAGGAACAGTTCAAAGAGCAAATAGTTTTATTTGCCTATTGATTGCATTTCTTAAAGGACAGTCCTGCACCTTGGTCTCCTTTGCATAGGCATCATTTGTGATTAATATTCTTCATTCCAACTGCTCCTTAAAGGTGCCCACCTGCACTAAGAGCAGGGAGTGTAATACCTGACCAGCAGAAATATTCTTGTGGCTATTTTTTTTCAGTGACACTGTGACAAAAATACCCACAGTGTCTAAGGTGTAAATTGGAAAAAAAGAAACAAAACAGTGGTGTTCACCAGGTACAGGCTCCTTTTGTGGTTTGACAAATCCTGTAGTTTTGCAAAGCGTGATGTAGGGCATGAATAGAAATATTATTTATAATCCTCCTTGTACTTAAAGTTCACACTACAGTCTTCATGTGAAGACTTTATACTTAATTTCAAGAAACACCAAACAGTTTAATTTTCTATCCTCAGAATGCATCACTCTTAACTTAGTGCAAATAAATGCAAGAACTATGTCAAATAGATACAATAAATGTCAAACTAGACATTCAGTTTTTCTGTAAGAAAATGAAGCTCCTCAACTAAGTTCCAAAAGGGTTTAGTCCTTGTAATTCCTTGCACGGAACTGGAAAGGAAAAAAGAAAGTAAAACCTAAAAAAAAAATAAAAAAAAAATAAAAATTGATCTTTCTCTTTATTCCCAGCTGTGAAACTTTCCATGGTTAGGAACTCAGTTGAAATGGGGACATAAAAGCAAAAAATAACTGCAGAATTTAGGAAAAGAATCACCTAGGTCATCAAGTTCCATTCCATGGGCATAAATATATAATACCAAACTGTTCACAGAACATCGTTTCTTAATCTCCAAAAAAAAACCCCCTGCAAACTAAAAAGTGCACCCCGAACACTCCCTGAATTGATCTTAAAACATTTGGTCTACAGAAGCTAAATTTACCAAAAAAAGCCCAAACCAAACCAATCCCCTCCAAAAAATACGACGCAGTGAAGAGGAGGGATGAACAACCGATACCCCACAAACTCCACGGCAGGATAAATAAACTACCAGGTGACACCGAGGAAAGGGAATAACCCAAGGGGTTGGTTCCAAAATTAGGAGACTTTCCATAATCCTGAACGTGCAAACAACAGATGCCAACTAAGCACTTTAGGTTTTCTAAGCCTTGGAGAGTTGTCGTTCTCTGCCCATCGCCTGCAAAGGGAAGCAGCTTGCTCTGTGCTCACGGGACAGCAGACACGTCAAAGAAGAACCCTGGGGGAAGGAAACCTCCTGAACCCTACAATTAAAGGTCAGATCTGAATCACAGGATCAATAAAATATGATACAGGCACAGAAACCTTAAGAAACACCAGGTTTTTTCTGCTTGAATTCAGTGCCCAGAACTTCACTTCCCAAAGCCACAGGCTGTGTCACACACTCACTGCCAGTTCTGTCTCAGGCTCCATCTTGGAACAAGTAGATTTCCCTGCTGCTCTGTTTGGGAGGCTCTCCATCTTCTTCCAATCTTCTAATCTTCTCCAATTGTCTAGACTAAGTTTCATTAATGGATGATTCAAAGCCATTAAATCTCATTCCTGTAATGCTCTTTAGGTCGAACAATTCTTCTCTCTCTCCGTGGTACATGCACCCAAACATCTGTATTTTGTTATTTACTGTAATATTATTATTATTGACACATTTATTGCTACCTTTATTTTGTCAGCCTAAATAAAATTACTTTTTTGAGTTCTCTCTCAAAACTAGTGTTTTTCCCTAAGTACTTACATAGCTGGTTTTTAATTCTGATTTGAGATGTCCTTTGTGAAGAAAATCAACTTGGGTTACAGATGATATCCTAGAAGAGCTATTCCTGCATCTTATTCAATTGTATTAGTTTCATGTTTAACCTTTGGGTTCCTCTTACAAGCACAGGGGGAAGGAATGCAGACAAGGTGGAGGAGGGTGGGTTCATATAGTTTATTCTCCTTAAATTATCCCTACATAAATTTGAGATAGATAGTAAACCGAATTTCAGTCTAATTTTAATCTCTGGGTTGGAATCAGTATTCAAAAATTCTCAGGTTTTTTACACCAGAGCGAGGACCAAAAATAAAGGAGTGATTTCATAGTTTCAAAATTAAGCTTTCCCACATCCAGGGCCAATGGTAGGAATTCATATTCACAGGAAACATCGAGGATGCTTTTGAGAGAGGGAATTAAGCACAAAGTACTTCTTTTTATTTGCACACATTCTCACAGAGACATCTGTGACCGCTTCACAAAAAAAGTGAAGTGGACCAGAGTGGAAAAATGAACAAAATGTGTCTTTATATTAACACAAAAATGACTTTTCAGTTGAAAAAGAGAAGAGGATTTATGCTTTTGTAATTCTGAAAGAATGAATAGCAGGAAATCAGAAATTCCTCTGCTAATTGTTCAGTGCAAATTAGGTCCTAATCCAGACTGAAGCCAGGAATTACAGAAATTACGAGGAAGACTGATCTGGATCTAAACTTAACATATGTTTCTCACCCTGATCCCTCCAAGTCTCCAAATAAATTGTGTTGAGGTTGTGTCACATGATGCTTGGATTGGGCTTTCAGCACCTCTTGAGAGCAATTCTTGTTCTGTGAGAGCAAATTTTCCTCTGTATGGAAATTCTCACAGGAAAGAGACTAGTTCTGTTTTTTTTTTTTCCTAAAGAATCTTTTCAACTGTTTTGACCTCCCACATTTCTGTGTGGAATTTACTGGAGAGTTTCTATACCCACCTTGAAATTCCTGCTTGAACTGTGGTGCTTTTGTGAATACCCCATTTCTTGAATTTCCCATCTTCTCTCTGTCCTCAGTCAATTCTGTTTTCACCTTTTGATGGGGTAGGAAGTTATGTCTTGACCTGCTAATTTTAAAGTCTTCCCTCTCATCTTTCAGGCTATTTTCACTCCTCTTTATCAGCTCCTTTTTCATAACCTAAGGTCTTACCACCGTAAAACTGGGCTTCCAGCTCTTGAATCATTCTTGAAGCTCTTCCCCGAATCCTCTCAAATTTTCAATATAATTTCAATGAAGTGATATTTACTTCCCCCCCCCCAAATTCCTTTCAGTTTCTTTGGTAGAAAAGGTTTCCACAAACAGAGCAGAGAAAGCTGCACAGTTATAGAATCCTCAGATCTGCTTTTCTGAACTAAAATGTCAATTGTTTGCCACCTCTCTTCTTGCAGCTTTGAGTTCCGCCCCCCAGCTTCTTGTGTCTGAGTGATTTTTCCCGCTGTTAACTTTAATTCATATATTATACATCTCATCCATAATTTATCATAAAGAGGGACCTTCTATTATTTATCACCTGCATGATGAGAACATGCATGTGCACACATGCATATATGGGGTATTTTCTTACATAAAACTAAAGATTAGTGTATCAATATTTAACAGGGGTTATAGCCTGAGCAAATATTGCTCCTAAAAGTTTTGGAAAATAATTTTTTTCAGCAACTCTAATATGTACCACAGGGTAGAGCCTGGTTAGAAACAGGTGGTGCCTTTCCACAGAGTATTATTTGTTTGAAAGGAAGAATGAAGGTAATGTAAAATTTTTATCACCTTCTTAAAGGTATTTCTACTTCCATTTTCCCAATTTCTTCTTCAGAACTTATTGTCTTTTGAGAGCTAGTACTGACCTTAAACATAAGTCATATTTTAAGGAGAGGGTTTTTTTCTAAGCAGTGGAGGCTATTTGAGTTCTACATGTGCTACAGTGCAGTGTTAGGCTGGGTCTGAAATACATTGAGATGACCAGGACTGTCCTGAACAAACACATTCTTTAATTTAAGTGGTGTCTCTTGTCCAGATGACAACCTTTCAAACTTTGAAATATTGGCTCTTAAATAGTGGGCACTTAAAATGGTGCTCTTTCCTTCTCTTATTAAAAGAACTTCGGCAACCAGAAATTACTGGGTACCCTCACTTTCTGTCACCCAAGTGTGGGGAGTGATGGTGAAACAAAGATTTATTGTGCCACTGATAGCTGAGGGTTGCTGATGCAGAAAAAGCAGCCTCTGAGCTAAAAGACCATGTTACATTGGATTCATGCTTTTGAACACGTTATGTCCCTATTAAAAATAAATGCAGATTATGTTCAAAACGGCGTTAATCACACAGATTACCTCTGAATGTTCAGGTGTTTGCAGTTTCTATTTAAACAGGAAAGTGCTCTAGGAAAAGCTAGCTAGAAAGGATTTCAAATTAAGTGAGAAAAGAATTGGTTTGTTGTTGTTGTTGGGTTTCTTTGTTTGTTTGGGTTTTTTTTTGGGTTTGGGGCGTTTTTTTTGTTTGTTTATTTGGTTTGGTTTTTTTTGATGGCTACATGTCTATAATAGAAATTCAAAGCACTTTTTATAGAGAACAGGCAGGCTTGGAGTACAGTCCTGCCCACCCAGGTGAGATGAGGTGTCTCTTTTAGCCCCTCTCATCTCATGAAGGGTTTCTTCTGCAGGCTCTGCCACAGAGGAAGAGATAACCAGGTAATAATAAAAAAAAAGTGCAGAAGAGTTTCAACTTTAATATCTCATTTTGAAAGATTAGGTGAAAGCAAGTCAATGTAACAGGTTGGCCACACAATCAAATCCCATCTAACCATTGACAATTAATTATTCAAGCCTGTCTTTGTGCTCCTGTCAATTTGAAGAGCAGAGCTGTCAGCTGGTGAGTCTCTATTGAAGATCAGCCTCAGATCGTTATTATCGAGCTGCCCCTTCCCAGACTCCGGGGCCAGAGCTACTGTCAGAAAGAAAAAGAAATGAAACACAGGATATTGACTTTTTGGATCTGTGGGGTTTATTTTATTTATTTATTTATTAATTTATTTATTTATTTTCCTCCTGCTCTCTGTGTTCTTCCCCCGTGCTTTGCTCGGCACTCCCTTTGCTCCAGAAAGAACTTGAAAAAGTCCACGAGGCTCAGTTTACAGGGATTGCATACATGTTCCACCTTTTTAATGGAAAAGCTCCCAGAGAGGGAGATACTGTGTCTCAGCCGTGGTCATGGTGTAGAATTCAAATCCCCAGGTCAGTGATACAAACTCTTGGGGCTCTGCCTAAGAGGATTGGAATGAGGAAAAATTGGCTTTCTCCCAGGAGATAAAGACTGTGAACTATGAAAGCAATAATGTTGACCCAAATAACAGTTGCTCAAGAGATTGAACCAGTGCAGAATTTGCTTAGAATAAATGCCATACAGCTGTCAGATTTTGCCACGTTAATTTTCTTCTTATAAGATTCATTTATGGCTGTTCACATCCCTAAGCCATTGGCTGCATAAAAGAGTATACCCAGATTAAAGTTGAGTAACTCAGGAAAAGAGAAGAAAAATAGTTTTAGTTCAGAGCTTTTTCTTCATTACTTTTTTGCTGCCTGCTTTTGAAAAACAGGAAAAATTATTTTTAAATGTTCTTATCTGAAGTGACACCAACCAGCATTTTTTGAATGCTCACATAAAATGTCAAAACTGCACTGTGTGTTCTCAGGAGAAAGAAGTGCATCGAAGCAAATTGTGTGAATATCCCTACTTTAGATTAATTTGTCCAAAAAAACAAAAAAAAAGAGTACTTATAGACTTTATGCATTTAAATCACTTGTGTGCAGAGAGTCACATCTCTTTTCAGGCAGCTGACATGCACAAGTAAGAAAAACAGACCACTGGTACGTGATTTTAAATCCCTTTTGAAGGCCACAGTCTGATGGCTTAAAGAAGACACACCTATGAGGATTACAGATCTCATAATCCTCCTCTACTTTAAAGGTGTATTTTATCCCTATGTGGTAATCATAGAATCATAGAAAATCATGGCTTGGGTTGGAAGGGGCCTTAAAGATCACCCAGTCCCACCCACGCCATGGGCAGGAACATCTTCCACTAGACCAGGTTGCTCCAAGCCCCATCCAACTTGGCCTTGGACGCTTCCAGGGATGGGGCAGCCACAGCTTCTCTGGCACGAGAAGTTCCAGTGCCTCACCACCCTCACAGCAAGGAATGTCTTTCTAACATCTGACCTAAGTTTCCCTTCTTTCAGTCTGAACTCATTACTCCTCATCCTTTCACTGCTGTTGCTGATGAACAGTCCCTCTCCAGCTTCCTTGTAACCCCTTCAGATCCTGGAAAGTGCTGTGAGGGCTCCACACAACCTTCTCTTCTCCAGGCTGAACTTTCTCAGCCTTTTTAGGGGATGTCCTCTAATCCCCTTATCAGCTTGGTGGCCTCCTCTGGACTTGCTCCAACAGTTCCATGTCCTCCTTTTATGGGGACACCAAAACTGGGCACAGTATTCCAGGTGGGGCCTCACCCGAGCGGAGCAGAGGGGAGACCCACCTCCCTCAGCCTGTTGCCCACACTGCTTTTGCTGATCCTCGTGGCAGTTCCCTGCAGGCAGTCGCTGTTGTTCTACACCTGCAGTTGTGCAGGAGGCTGTGGATGGGTCTGACTTACACTGTGCACCCTCACACAGGTGACCTGCACCGACCGTGGGCGCGAAGGACACGCTTTACATTCTGCACGTCTTGGGTGGACTGAATGTGCTGGATCTGTGTAGCCTCTTCTGTCAGGTCAATCCTGCTTAGGCAACTTCGTGCTCCTTGAAATATCTGGGAATGCAGGAGAAGTCAGTTATATAGATCTTCCTGTATAAATGTTATCGGCATGGTCAGTGTGCCCACGCCACGTGATGATGACAAGGACGGTCACTCTGTGACTCAACATGTTCTTCAATGGCCTGTGGAGATGAAGAGAGGAAGACTGCTCAGGGAAACTACTTAGGGTTCAGGCAATTTCAGTCTGTGTCTGCTCTGATATATTTATTTTGTTTGGTCGGTTTGGTGTTTTTGGTTGGTTGGTTGGTTGGTTGGTTTGGTTTGGTTTTTTTAAATAGATTCTGTTTGTCCTGAAAAATAAGTTTCAGAAGGGGAAAAAATGCTTTGTGTGACTTTCATCCTAAAGTCCAATATTTAGAATATGAGTTTGTAGTAATTTTTTTTTTTCTAAAAGACCTCTCTTTCCTTAGCATTCATAATTTAAAAGACACAAGGGAAAAAACATTATAGTCACTCTGGTTGCTTAACAAATGCTGCAATGCAACTGTAAAACAAAGCTATGAGGGCTAACAAAAAGAGGTGTTTTTTATCATTTGTAGAGCTAAATGTATCTGTAATACAGGAAAATCTCAGGGACAGCAGAGGAATGGTTAACACAGCTTGGCTGGAACATTAGTCTGGCCAAAGGCTGTGTTTTCAAAATAATTTACTCTGAGGTCTTCACACAAAATGAGCACTGGTGCAAACAAAACAGGTACAGAGCTCTGGTGAACACTCATGGAAAGACAAGAACGGGAGTAACATTTACATGCCCAAACACGGAGCTTTCCATGTTCAAACTGTGTCCTTGTTGTGCACCTACGGAAAGGGTTGAATCGTATCTGGCAGGTCTTCAGGCACAGCACGTAAAATGAGGAGTAGGAAAGGATGTTTTTGTGCTCAAAGCCCAGAACTGGGATACAGGATTCCCAAATTTGCCACAAACACGCAAGTGAAGTTTAGGCAAATCAATTAGCTTTAGTGTGCCTCGATTTCCCAACCGAATAAACACAGGCCAGTGATGACAATTATCTGAGAGATGTATTTGGGCATATTTGCATAATGTTCCTGATATCTGGAGAGGCTTCCAAGTGATGATTCTCTGAGCAGTTCAGAGAAGGCAATAAAAAAACCCTGAAATACTTCTATTTCTTCTAAAGGAATGATGCTTGTTGATGTTGATGTGTTTATAATGTGCTTCCAGTCTAAGGGAAGTAACAGCACAGAATCACAGCAATCTTTATGAGGTGGTCTGGACCTACACATCCCTCTTAGTTTTATCTCACATAGATCTTTGAAATGAGGTCGGATTGAAATACCCCACAATCTTGAACTGATGCCCAGCATAAATCACAGTGTGAATTTGGTCCAGGATGAAAAGTTAAATTTACTAAACCCTTTTTATTGTCAAAAAGTTGACTTGAACAAAGATGTCAGCAAACAGAAAATAAACAGCATGATAACCACACATCTACTCACGAGATTGTAACTCTTGGTCAAAGTGTTTCTGATTATTCTGGAGTTGTAAGAATTGTAAAACTTTGTAACCCACAAAAAGTTATGTTAAAGTGGAAATTGGTGTGTGTGAGAGAGGGCAAAGTAGAGGAAAATCAGGTATGGTTAGAGGAAATTGTAAAAACTAGTTTAGTTTTTAAAGAGCTGTTGAAAAGCAACTCCACAGACTTAACACCACTGTCTTCTTCAAAAAGATAGAAATGTACATCATTAGTTGCTTTTTCCTTCCTTTTAAAAATTATCCACTGAACTCTTTCCCCAGAGGACTGGCCAAGAGTCTCCAGTGGGAACTATTTATTTTGTCTCGAATTTCTAGTGGAGCTCCTTCTTCCCCCAGTGCATATTTTTAATATTTTTTTGTGCAAACAATATAGGTTTGATTTTACAAATTGAGCAAGGAAAATACTTACTCCTTCCCATGTCATTACCCTAAACCCAAATTAACCTGTTTAGCTTTCCCTGATTTTACACTCTCAAAATAAGTAATTAGATAAAAATACTACAGTAGAATGTACCACATGAAGCTTTGTCTCTACTACTGCACATGCCTTAAATAAAAATTCTGAAGGCTCAGATGTCTTGTGAAGCTCTGAATAGATCTTTTCCTGAAAGGCAGTGGGTACAGTTATAAATTCCTCATAAAACTGTTCCTTCAGGTTGAGATGCTTCATTACCTTCCCAGTCACCTGCAGAATAAATGTGGTTAAACATGTGGGGCCACAGAGCTGCTCTAATTAATGTAGAGTAATATTGATTATTTGCAGTTAGTCAAAATAATTCTGCTGCTGGTGGCACTTGTAATTCTGTGTGTGCCAGGCTGTGATTTATTCTGATCATCCTGTCTATAACAGTTCATATTCTATGCATACAATGACTTCTATAAACTATTAAGGTGCACGTTTGAGGATGGTGACATAAACCAACTGCTGTTCAGGCCAGAGGAGATGGAGGTTTTCCTTTTACCTGACAAGCTTGTGTTTAAATTGCCATGCAGAGGGAAGGAGGGATGGGTTCTGTTCCTTGGTTATATAAAGAGCAGAGCATAAGTTTATTTGTGCTAAGCCACCAGTCAGCTCCAGGCTATTTATTTACGTGGGATGCACCAGCAAAAGCTTGAGGGAAAAGATTTTAATCCTCCAGACAGCTCCATATATCATGGGCAAAGCTGAATCCTCTTTAATCAGAGCCCCTAAAACTAGCTGGTGATTTAATATTATCTGCTTGCTTCCCAGCTGAAATAAGGAAAGCAGCTTCTGCAGCAATGTAGGCAAGGACTCAAATCATCTAAAACTGTGGTATTAAAGATTATGGCAGTTTTATTTAATATCCTGGAGGACTGACAGTTAACAACAGCAGGTAGGGAACTGTAGCTGCTCATGCCTAACAAATTCATGAAAGATTAAGAGAGAGAACACTTAAATATAAACATTATGTGATCAGTCAGGTTTATACTATCCAATCATAAAATAGTGACAATTGACATAACCTAATCTGAGTACACAAAAATGCAGCTCCTGCATCTAGTTATGCCTTATTTAAAAAATAAACTCCCCATATTTTTTCCTCCTTTATAAAATTTGAACTCATCATACCTAAGTGGAATTGGTGTGGGCACATGGCATGAAATACATTTTTTGCAGTCTCAGAAACACGGAGGGGGCAATAAAATTTGTTGTGATTTGTCTAATTTGCCTGACAATCTCGTTTTCAGGATGTCCATGATCCTGGTACCCAAACTTATTCAGAAAATGATAACACTGCACATGTAGGAGCAAAAAGCTCCTATGACTTTCTGTATTCTGAGGTTACAGAAACGTAAATGAACTCATGTTACAGTTGAATTTAAAGCAGCTAAAACCATGAATGCAGCTACCACCAGCGTTCAGGACCTGCTGGATTGTGGAGCACTGTGTTCAGGCCTCTTTCTGTCTCCATGAGAAACCAGGAGAGTGCCAAACCTCTCTTTCCTGTGGTAAAGCTGTAAGTGACTCAGCAGATAATCTCTCTCAGCTCAGTTTATACAGCCAAAACTGCAGCTCGATCCCTCCTCATTTTGTCTTTCTGTCTTATTTTTTTAAATTATTTTTATTTTTGCTTTTTTTTCTCTTTTCTTTTAATTTTTTTCCCTTTCCTCTCTCTCTCGCTCCCTCCCTTCCTGCCTTTCTATCTTCCTCCCTCCCTCCCTCCAATTTTATTCACCTTGTTGTTTCTACAGGCAAGAAATAGGCAGGTTTGTTGTAATAAATCATGCAAAACGTCAGTGGAAATCTGGAAACTATGGCTGTGGCAAAATCTCTAGTTATGAGACAGGAAGCCATTTGGGAATGGAGAAGTAAACCCCACAGTACCCAAATTTCTTTAAATCCATTTTCTCTGGAAAGATTCAGAAAGACATTGCTGTTCCCTAATATTCCTTAGAGATAAAGTGCAAAAATAACAGCAGTTTTTTCGTTAACTGTTTTCCTCTTTAAAGCATTTGGTTCTTCAGCAGGTTTGTCTGAGGGGTGGAGGGTGGTAACCCCGGGGAGGGATAATTTGCTTGTAATTAAGAATGTTCATTACCCTCGGGCTGTAGGGCAGTGCCCTGGCTTTCCTCCTGGGCATCAGCTGCAGGTCGTTTCCCGGAGACAGGGAGAGGGGCCGTGGGCAACGTGCTCCAAAGGTGTGATTTTTGCAGGATAAACATCAGTGTTACCCCCTGTAAGGAGTGCTGGCAGGGCCTGTGAGCTTGGCTACACCCCATGAGGGGGATGCTGTGCTGCTTGGAGGAGCACGGTCATGTTTTGTCCATCTGCAGCACCTCCAGCTGTTCCACGTAGGTTGGGTACAGGGAGTGATGCTTAGAAAAGAGAAACCCTTTCCTCCCTCTTTCCCTACATGCCTGTCCTTCCTCCTCTAATCTCTGGGCTGCGTAACAAAAACATTCACAGGACTGTGACTTCAGGGTATGGTTTTTCCGTGCCCGGAGCAGCAGATTGTTTTGCCTCGAGAGTGATGTTGTAGCAGCGCAGTAAAACGGAGGGACAGGTTACTCTGCTTTGGCTCTCTGGGGAGGTCTCTCCCCTTTTCTGCACAGGTCACACCAGAAACTTGCTGAGGAGAAGCTGTTCTATCCAGTGGAGGTGGCAAGTGCTGCTGATAAGAGTTTATTTGTTCTATATTACCATTTGGCACACGATAGGATCAGCCATCTGTTCTCTTAAGTTTGATCAACCCAATTTAGGCTGCAATAGCATAATGCCTTTAGATGTGTTTCCAACAAAGTAAAAATCAAATATGATTTTTTAAAACCATCTTGAGGATAACATTACCCCCTATTTAAAGACTACCAGCATGCTGGGGGAAAAGGGCCTGATTAAAGAATAATTAACATCGAGGTTTTAAAATATTCTCGTTTTCATACAGGAATATTATGCACTAACTCGACAGGAAAGTGTTCACATTTTCTTATGAATTATACATGAGAACAATTTCACATAGGAAACCTAAACAGAATTATTTTAACTTATTAGTCAGACCTGTAAAATTTTATTTTAATCTCTGATACTATGCACTCTCACGGAAAGCACTAAAAATCTTATATAAGAGCAACTTGATAAGTGTTAAGGTGACCCCACTGAGAGGAATGACTTGCTAATGCAGCTCAACTTTAATGAAGCCATAGGTTGTTTAGGGCACTAGTCAGCAGATGGTTAAAGGAGGGGTGTGTTTCAGAAAATGTCATCGCATTTGGAGCCCTTCGTTGAGGTTGGTCAAGACTAAACATGATCCAGTTTCCTCCGCCTCTTCCCTGTTTTCTTCAGGAGAGTAAGACCCATCTCTTCAGGGTCTTACGATGTATCTTCAAGTCAAGTGGTTTGTTAATACGTCAGATCACAATTCAGTAAATAACTAAAGCAAGTTAGAACTGATAACAGGACCTTGTCTCCTGAGTGGGTAAGTTGAAGAAAAATTTGTATAGAGGAGAGTGGTGACATTTTACATTCACTGCAACCAGAACCATTTACTGAACTTATGGGCATGATTCAAACTTGAAAAGGAACTTGAAAAAGTTGTTAAGGTGTTGAGCAAAAAAAAAAACCTACAGGAATATTTCAAGATATGAATAATTCATAGGAAATGATTTAGGAAGTTCAATCTGTATAACTAATTAAGGAGAAGGATGGTGTAAGAGGTAATTTCCTCATGTTCTGTAAGTACTTAAATGGGCAGAAGATTTCTGACTGCAGAGGAAATCTTTAATGAAGGCACAGTAAGAGCCAATAACTGGGACAAAGGCAGATGGACCCAAACAATGCACTAACTTTCAAAAGTGAGGATAATTAACCACTGGAATAATTTACCCAGGGGTATTGCATGCTCTCCACTTACAAGAAATCTTTAATCATGACTAATGTCTTTTTAAAAAACCTATAGTGTAACTTCCAGGTATGGACTTGGTGCAGGAGTTAATGGGGGGAGTGTGAAAGGTCAGAATAAATGACTCTAATGGCCTTTCCAGTCTGTGGATCTGTCTAATTTGTTTCCAGTCTTACAGTGAGGCAGTTATGTGCCAGTGACAGATGGGATGCTGAAAAAAGAGTTATGGGTTCCATTCCCTGTTTTTTTTTCACTAACTTGTGTACATCTATCCGTGGATCTCACTGAGCTTCTCTGTAAGACATTTAAATGTCCATAGAATCACAGAACGGTTTGGGTTGGAAGGGACTTAAAAGACCATTTACTTCCAACCCCCACCAGGTCAGGGACACCTTCCATTAGACCAGGTTGTTCAATGCCCAATCCAACCTGGACTTGGGTTTAAACATTATTTAAAACTAAGTTTAATGCTATTTTAAGTAGTAATATGTTCCTATGCTTGCCTGCACCACCAGGGCAAAAGGTACTGAGGGTTCACGGCAGCCTCTGAACTCTTTGAATGAGACGAATATTCCAGGTATTGGACCATGTTTTCAAAGTCCCCAAGCACTGAAAGCCAAAAAAAGATTTCAATGTCTCTGAAAATCAGATGCTGAAATTATTATAATCAAGTTTTCAAGGCATTAATACAAACACTACCAAGGAGGAATAATAAATGGGAATTATGAGCTATATTTTGACAGTGTTCTTTTTAATTGCTGTGAAGGAGGCTTCTCTGTCTTCCTCTCTTGAAGCCTGCTAACAGCCAAACAAACAAAAAGCTTCAGTTTATCTGAAAGGATGTTTCATTAAAAAAAAATCTTTATTCGGCATATTAAGTAGATGAGTCAAAAAAAAATAAAATTAGACTTTGTTACAGCAAAGCAAGAGCGATTAAATTAAAGAAGAAAAAGCACTTCCTTGGATCAACAGGGCAATGAGAGGCTGTCGATCCCCATCCTGCTGCATTTCTAACCACTTTTTGAAGTACAGAAGGCAGAACACTCAACACTTGGGCTTTGTCACAGCTGACAGCCTGTCTGCTTTAATGAAAATGCTCCCCGTTTAGGAGCTGACAGAAATTACAGGCATTTCCCCTTTTATTTCCCTGTCATCTTTTCTGTCTCAGAAGAAGGAGGTGTTGGTTATTAAAGCATTACATAAGTATGCAAAATATATTAAGGAGAAGAGAGGAAAAGGCAAAGCTTTAGCCCTGCAATTATCCACAATGTCTGGTGGGGAGAAATGTGGGATAACATCTGATATGTGACAATAATTATTTACTTTTAGTTATCTTTAAAGAGGGTGAGGCAAAAAATCTCTAGATAATGCTTTAAGTGAAGGTTTTATTATACTATTGCCTGAGTAATTTCCAGGAGGAAGATGATCTAAGCAGCGTTAGATAGCTCGAGTATGTTCATAACTTCTCTAGAAAATACAGATAACACAGAACAATTTCTTGGCTATGCACACCTTTCAAAAACCTCTTTTATTAAGTGGTAGGCTTTTAATAAGTGTGCCCACTCTCACAGACCCAGATGTAGCACTGCATCTGAGGAAACTCACTGCCAGGGCTGAGAGGGAAGGTTTCACTTGCAAATATGGATATAAAAATCAGTACAATGGGATCTGGAAATAGCCCACAAATCTACATATGTTCATCAGCCTGACAGTAGCCACTCCACATCCTCATCCTCATCCACAATCCACACCTGGATGTGACTCCAGAGCAAATATAAGCAGCAATAAAAGGTACAAGTTAAAAATACTGACAAAAGCGAGCTTTCAGCAGTTATAAGGGGAGCTCTGAATTTGATCTTCTGACTTACTTTGTGACAGTTATTTCATTCTTATCCTGAGAAGAGAGACAGATTTAATTATTAATGATGGCCTGTATAGACCACCTCTCAAAACTGTGCAGAGGATCTCAGAATAGGGAGAGCTTTAGAAAAGCACAGAGAAGGGAAATTATTTTTAAGCTTTGGCCACATTTGTGTGATCTCAAACTTGTGTGTACTAGGAGTCTCCAACAGTGTGGCTCTTCGCAGAAATGGAATTATGTATATTTAGCAAAGGTGAAAATGGACCCCAGGAAAAGAAAGCTCCAGGAAGCCTTTGTACAGGGAGCACATTTCTGCCTCTCAGCTGTTTGGGTTCCACTCACTTGACACAAACGCACAGCGTGTGCAGATTTACTGGAGTTACCAAAACAGTCACAACCACCCCATTAGCACCTTTTTATGTGTTCCCGGTCCTGTGATGTGAGATCAGCCTCTCTGCCGGCATCCACCCCGGCACAGTTTGGTGAGGGGGGTTTACATCCCAGCTGGAAAAATCGGATTAAAGTGCGGATTGGGCCGCAGAGGGCACGTCTGCATGGTACACACAGCAGCCTGGCAGCCCCGCCAGCAGAGTGGCGTTGCTGTGGGCAAGCTCACGTCTGTGCTGTCTGAAATGCAGAGCTGGTTAATGCTCACACAGCTGGAAACAACGGCAAGAAGAGATTGCCTCTGCTGCATCCCCCCAAGTAAAGCCCTTAAATGTGATTCCCATCTCCTGAAGCTGTCATTTTATGCTGCCCACGGAGCAGAAGGGAGACAGCTGCGCTTCAATTACCTGTAGTTCTTGTAACATATTCCTCGGCAAAGGTGGGTTTGCTTTATGAATATTTCAGGAGTGTGGAAACCGCTTTGTGACACCGAAGTCGAACAGCTCGTGGTTTTCACGCCAAAATCCTGAATATCCTTCTCACTTAAAGCTGGGGGTAAAGGCAAACCTTGTTAAAGGATACAGACGCTGTGATGAGAAGAGAGGGTGGCACAAGTGTTTATGAGCAATGTAAACACCGGGTGTTCTGAGTAATTGAATATATTTGTGAAAGGAAAAGAAACACTTAGCATAGGATACTACATTATATCTAGGAGTCACACTATGTTTTATTGGTTTAACTTATCACTACTAACTGCCTTTATCATTTCATCCAAAATTGCAACTAACTATTAAAATATAAGATGTAAGATAGCTTTGGTTTTTTTTTTCATGTAACCTTTTCAGTGCTGTGTTTCAGATACCTGTCTGTGAAAATGAGATACGACTTACTAAGGTGCTTTTCCTACTACACTCTACAGTGCGTTTGTTCATAAGCCTTCTGTGTGCAAACAATTAAACTTTCACAGGCCTGTGAATTCAATAGGGCTTCTGTATAAGAAAAAACCTCCCAGACCATCAAGTCCCCCCTGTGTCAGATTCCAACCTTGTCCCCCAGCCCAGAGCACTGAGTGCCACGGCCAGGCCTGCCTTGGACACCTCCAGGGCTGGGCACTCCAAACCTCCCTGGGCAGCCCCTGCCAATGCCTGACCACCCTTTCCATGAAGAAATTCCTCCTGATGTCCAACCTGAGCCTCCCCTGGCCCAGCTTGAGGCCTTTTTCTCTCCTCATGTCCCTTGTTTCCTGGGTGAAGAGCCAGGAAACCCCCAGCTGGCTCCCCGCTCCTGTCAGGGAGTTGCAGAGAGGAATAAGGTCTCCCTCGAGCCTCCTTTTTCTCCAGGCTGAACAAGCTCACCAGTTATTTAACCCTGGTGTGGTTATTTAATGATTCAATATGCATGCAGGGATGGGAGGGGTGGGCTGATGTTGCTTTATTCAATATTTTCTGCTCTAGGGGTCAGTCCTGTCCTGTGACATTAAAAGGTTGTTAATTTTATTTCCCATTTCTTTTATATTATAGTTTAAAGGAGATTGCTCTCTGTAATGATACCATTTCCTTTCTGTCTTCTCTCTGTTGGATTGCTTTCCCACTGATGCATTTGTGAGCAAGCATTCTGACTACACTTAATTATTAAAAAGTCATTGCTCAAATAGAGCACTGAAGAAAAGGAACTATTTCTTACTGCATATTACTGAATATTAGTTCATAATGGGTTTCATCTTTGTGTACTCTCTCCCCTAATTTTGGGGCCAGGTGTATTTTATAATACACAGGTACAGGTATTTATATTGTGAGAGCTACCAGCTGCTAGAAAAAAATTGAAGACTTTAAAAGAAGAAAATATATTAATATTTTCTCCAATGTAAGTGTTTTAGAAAAGCACACAGAGCTTAGACTACAGTGTTTTTAAAGTGGAAAATTTAACCAGGTGAGACTCAGGTTTTCAGTACATTCCAGACACATTACTTCTACTTACTGAATGATGGGGAAAGCTTCAGAGTAAACATGAGCCGTGTAGATTTTAGGGTTTTTTGTGTCCCTGCTTTTAGAGTGGGCATTTACAACAGAACAGAGGCACTTCTGCAGGTGTCACATGATCAAAACTACACACATGACCATAAGTACTATGGCATTTCCCACATATTCTAGAGTTAATAATTAAAAAAAAGGTATTTGAAGAAAACCTTAACTACGTTACTTTCAGAGTGAATGCTGGGAGAAATGCTGACCGTGAATCTTGTTCACTTTTAGGGGGCAGCCACTTTGCTGGGCTTAATTTTCTCCCTGAAACAAACTTTTCTGTGTAGAACTAAAAAAAAAACCCATAATAATTGGATTTTAAATAACACATCCTGTGCTGATTATTTAAGCCTTTCTTTTAGATGCAGTTTGTCTGCCCACTTCTCTGATCACAGGCTGCAATGTTATTATATTATTATATGTATTAACTCATCTTCTGCCAGTGGCTCAGCCATGGAATTCCTGAGGTGCAGAGGGAGCTCAGCCCGTCCTGCTGAGGTCTGGAATACATTAACTCCCAGGAACTTGGGCAGTGTGGGGTGGGAATGCTCCTCACACTGGTGCTGTTCACCTCACAGGTATCACAGGCGTGCACAACCTCACTGTCTTTCTAACACCTCCAGCTCTGCTGCTGAATTGCCATCACCTCATTCTGCAATATTGAATTAAATTGAATTAAATCCACTGGTTCTTTACACTGTATTTTGCTTCAGATGCCTCTTATGTTGTTTTTCAACTGTCATATAGACCGTGGCACATTTCTTTCTTTCATTCCTCACCTTTTCCTTACAGATTCCTACCTTTCTGCACACAAAGTGCAAATGATACACATTAATTAGTACCTTTACAATGAGCACCTATTAAGCTTATAACTGGCAGCTTCAAGACTGGCCAAAAGAAACCTTCAGGACCCTCTGGCCTGTGTCATCCACCCTCCAGTGCAGCAGATATTTTAACCACTGCCAACTTTTGTGTCTTCCAGGACCTAGATTTCTCATCACATCCACGGGAGCCTTGTATATTTTAGACGTACAGAATGAAGATGGGCTGTACAACTACCGATGTATCACAAGGCACAGATACACTGGAGAAACACGACAAAGCAACAGTGCAAGACTTTTTGTATCAGGTGATTCTTTTCTTTGTCCTGCGAAATGAAGCACTGTGTGTGTGTGTCTCTCTCTGGCGTGCTCAGCTGGCAGGGAATGTTCCTGGGCCTTTTATGCAGCAAAACCCCACGTTCTCTGTCAAATAGAAGTGGTGAGCTGTGAGCTTCTGCAGCTGCAAAATAAAATGCCCCACTTTAAAATCCTTTCTTTCTGTTTTTTCACCTCCTGTTGGATATATCCAGAGAGCCTGTAGGGTGCACTGGACAGTGTGGTGATTTTTAGTAGGTTTAGAGGAGTTTATGAAAGGACTGTGGATGGGATTCGTCCCATCAAAAGTAGACTTGTTCAGGGAAAGTATCTAATCACCTTGACTTCCCTGTTAAGAAGAACCAAGGAAAAGGAAGAGTTTCAGGGATAGTGACCTGATCTACTTCAGCTGCCCACTTTGGGGTGGGATGAATTGCCTCACAGTTCCTATTTCCCTGTGTTAACCATAGCAGGAGGTCAGGACATTCGTTTAGCTCATCTGTAGATACTTCCACTGCAGGTTAGCTGAGGGGCATTTCAGCCTTCCTTTTCAGCCATCACACTCCTACCCTGGGGAAAACAGGGTGTTCCCCCTGCTTTTCCAGGAGGGATCTCCAGCCAGATGGAGTATATGGCCTGTGCCAGCCCACCCAGGCTGCTGCAGGCAGGCAGGAGGGTGAGCTGGTGGCTGCCCACGCTCAGGGCTGAGTCCCAAGGCAGTGCCTTTGTGCAGCAGGTGGGAAAATTAGAAGGTGGTTGGGGTATTTTAGCTTCTCCTAGTAATTTTAAATCGTCTCTTGATTGTTTTGTGTGATGGACTGTTGGGTTCCCACCCCCCCCCCCCACAAACATTTTGGGGTGTCAGTACAGTGCTGCTCCAATCCCAGCTGCTCCCCATTTTTTCCCAGCGAGAGGAGGTCCCAGAGATGACCCCAGGTCTGAGTCTGGAAGTTGCTCTCAAACACCTCTGTGTGTAGGATTAACACTTCTCCATCTCCCCTTCCTCTCCCACATTTCCCTGTGTTTGCACTTGGGCAAATCCAGAGTTGTTTTCCCACATCCATAGAGCTCACTAGGGCGGTATCCCAAACTCTTCTTTCCCCCTGTGTCCTTGTCTTACAGTAAACATGCCCACCATCCCTCTGAAAGCCCCACAGAGCTTTTTCTGCTTTTCCCTGTTGCTAGTTTTCCCTAAAGATCCATCAGAGGGTACAGTGACCTTCCCAACCTGACAGTCACTGGGGTCATTCTCCTTTTGACCCTCTCCTCTTTCGATCTTTTTGTCAGAATAAAACTCTATAGTGAATAGGTCTCAACTTTCCACCCCTCTGTTGGGAGCCCTAAGGGAGGCAGAGGTGAGCACAAGGGTTTGCATTAATGACATACTTCCTACCCTCCTCCAAAATGGTCATTGTTGAAGCATTTTGGAGTCCTCTGAACACACAAGTCCAGTATTTAAATATACTAATGATAAAAAAAATGGTGCGATTGTTCAGGTTAGAATCACTTACCAGTCAGATCCAGGAGTTTCTTCCTTTCCTGTGGGTAAAACTGCTTTTCCCAGCCAGATAAAGAAGGGGGTTTCCTGCACAACAATCTGCCTGCTTTGGTCTTCTAAGGGTAGGCAGGGTTCTATCCTTCTGGCTGGCTCCATAATATGGTCTACTTCCGAATGAAATCATGCTGAGGCTGAGCCAGGAGTAACATAAATAAAAGCAGGCTTGTTGTATCTTGGTTACCACAGGAAAAATTCCAGTTATTTCACTGAACAAAAGGGGAAAATGAAAGCTCTGTCTTGTTTGCAATTCAGGACAAACACCCTAAAAGTTTTGCCCTGTGTGTGGAGTTGCCTTTTCTGTTCTCCTCCACAGACCAAACCAAAATAGCAAATTTGACCTGTGTGCAATAGCTGGCTTTTTTTTAATTAAATGGGATTAATTATTCTCAATCAGAGCTAGAATGGGCTCTGATTTTCCAGTCCTGTTAATCTACTGAACAAGAGCAGCAATTATGGGCAAGGTTTGCCTCTTAGTATTTCTCCAACAGGTTTTCATTTATTTTTTACTGGAATTTATATTTACTTCAGGAACTGAGATCAGAGAATCCATGAACATAGTTGTGAAAGGTCTACTTGCATGGCACCCACATTTTTGCCTACCTTTTACATCCATACGTGTTCCTCGCTTTTTGGGGGATAAAACAGTTTGTGGTGGGTATCGATCATAGTCTCTTGGACACGTGTTTAATAAAAGTTAAGCTTCATTATCGATTTTAAGAGTGAGAAAGGCAATGTACAGATAATAGCAAATACTCATGTGAATAATTAGTGTGGCTATGACCAAAGCCAATTTAATGAAAGAACATCTAGAAATCACATGGACTTTTTAAATAAAAACAAGGCTATTAACATGCAGCAGGATATTCTTCTAATACCCATTATAAGTGTGGTTTTCCAATAACAATTTTGTCCTGTCATGAATCCCAGCTTCCAGACTCTTTAGTGCTTTTTAACTTCCACACTCTGAAAAATCATTATGATTTTTGAAAGCATAATGAGCTTCTTCCTCTGTCCTTTAAAGAGGATCCAGAGTAGAATATTTTTTAATAGTATTTTGCCTTAGTTTTTCACCATTGTCGTTGCTAGAAGTCCTTTGCAGCTATTAAAGCATAGTAAAATAGTAATTCAAAAGTCAATACCACATATCATAACTGGGTTATGTGATTTTGCTTTTTGCCTCATTGCAGGTGATTATAAATGAATCCTGGAATTTCATTTGTGGCTCTTTTTGTTTTTTTTTTTTTTTTTTTTTGTGTTAACTGGAATCTATCAAGTGTAAGCTCTAAATAAGTTTGTTCCAGGGACAACCCAAAGAGATGTTTTTACTGCCCATCTAAACATAGGAGTACAGGGTGCAAGAAAGCAGGTCACTGGAATCATTTTGTGTATCCCTGAATATATCATAAATACCTCCTGTATAAGAACAGGGTCAAGACTTCTGAAGTATGCAGGAAAATCCAAATTTAGCTGTTCTGCAGGTGGGAATCCAGACTGGGCTTCTGCTGCCAAGGCTCAGTTTGAGAAGGGACAAAGTGACATAAAGTGAACCTGGGATAGAGGACCCAGGGACTGGTGCTCTGTGTGAGCAGGAATGCACAGAAAATGCCTTTAAAAGCCAGTTCCACTCTTTTATTATTTAATTATTGCTTTCAGCAGAAGAAATTGATTTTGCCTTCCTAAGAGCCAGGGCTGTAATTTCTTCCCTGCTTACAGTTTGACTCAGTTAATTCCTCAGGCTGCATGGAGGGATCTCTGCCCTGGAAGCAGAGCTGCCTGATGACCCAGAAGGCAAGGAAGGAGCTGGGTAATCAATTAGTCAAATTAACATTGGCCTTCCCAATAGAGTCCTGGCAGATTGTGCTGCCACTAAGCCAGACACAGACAGCATGGCAAGCTCAAAAATACAACACATCCTGTTGCCAAATGTGGACCTTGAGGCCACTGATGTGTGCAAAATCATTTGTTTAACCAGTGGCTGACGTGTTTCTAATGAGACAGACAGGACGCTGATGTCAACTGGATGTGGTTCTGCCTTCAGTGGCACCTAGAGAGCAGAGAAACCTCTGCTGTCACCTTGCACTGAACTTGGCATTTAGGGGTTTTTATCTAGATATTCACGAAATAAATTTATTTATTCCATTTTCTTAACATTGCAATTTTGGTTTCTGGATTGATAGTGTAACTCCCATTGTGCATTGAGCTGTTTACCCTCACCTCCCAGGAGTGGCTGCAGTTCATGGAGATATATCATGGTGATATATTCATGGAGATATATCTAAGCTACTTTTAAACTAACTAGCTCAGATACTGGTTATCCTATTGCTGGAGTAGTTTGAATTAAGCATGCACTGCTCCTTTAATCTCTCCAGCTCCTAAGAGGAACCTGCTGCAGCTGCCCTGTGAGCAGTACCTGAGTTTGTTAAGTTGAAGGCCACTTGAAAATGTCAAAATGGTTGCAGTCACGCCTACACCCAGGCAACTGTGATGTAAATACACCCAAAAAGAGATCAGTGTGTCAGATAGAAGCTGATCAGCAAGGGAAGTTTCTCTGTGAGTCGGAAATCTTAACAAAGTGGGTGTGTGTGATGAGAAAACGCTTTGATGAATATTTATTGATTTACTGTTCAGTATTTATGTTGCAATAGCTCCAGGGGGGGCTTCCAGCCCGCTGCAAGAAATTATAAATCATGTCAACCTCAGTCTCCAAAAGTTTTCAAACTTAAAAAAAACCAAAATCCCAAACAGAGTAGTATTTCTGGTGGGTTACATGCACCTCTGGTGAAGGCAATCCTGCCAGACATCTGTGAGATATATAAATATATGGCAGGTGCTTCACAAGTGTGTTTGTCTGAGAGCTGCTTTTGTCAGCAAGTTAAGCACAGAAAGATGCAGGATTAAGCTGTTCTTGTCACCTTAAGTTCTTGTTCCAGAGAAGAAGAAAAGACTTGTCTGTCAGACTGCAGACAGAAATTCCTGTGCCTTTGCCCATTTCTCTCCTGACAAGGGAATAAATTGCTCCTTAAATTCAAAGCCTTCAGACCACCGAGAAGAAAGGACAGTGTACTGGCTTCAGCCTAGAAGAGAAGTAGTAATAATTGTTAAGGCAACACATTTCTGGCTCTGATAGGGAACAGAAAGGATGACCAGTGGAATGCTTGCCACCTGGAAAAAATCCAGTGAGAGGATTTCCAAGCAGTCCTGAGTTGCTTTAGCAGCATGTGCTGCTGGATCCCAGCCACCACTACTGAGCTGTTACAGACTGATGGCTGGGTCAGAGGAGCAAACTGTAGTACCCAAAACATTAAGTTGGTGAGTCAAAAACTGCAGGAGAAAAAAAATCTCAGAATCCCAGAATGTGCTGAGTTGGAAGGGACCCACAAGGATCATCGAGTCCAGCTCCTGGCCCTGTACACTGTGAGTCACACCATGTGCCTGAGAGTGTCATCCAAATGCTTTTCAAGCTCTGTCAGGCTTGGGGCTGTGAGCCTGTTCCAGCACTCAACCACCCTCTGGTGCGTATTTCTTAGTGAATTCATTGTAATGATCCCTTGAAAAAAAAAAAAAACGCTTCTTCCCCTTCCAGATCCAGCGAATTCAGCTCCATCTATTCTAGATGGGTTTGACCACCGCAAAGCCATGGCAGGACAGCGAGTGGAGCTGCCTTGCAAAGCATCAGGGCACCCCGCACCAAAGTACCGCTGGCTGAAGGACAACGTCCCCTGGGAGCCTGACAGCAGGTTCAGGCAGACAGTGACGGGTCTGCTCATCGAGAACACGCGGCCCTCGGACTCCGGGAGCTACGTCTGCGAGGTGTGGAACAACTACGGCACCGCCGAGATGGTCGGGAGGCTCTACGTCAAACGTGAGTGTGGCGGCGGGGGGAGCGCAAGGCTTGGACAAAATGTACGCAACGAGCCCTGCTGCTGAGCCATGAGGTGCAGGAAGGACTCCCTTGCTTCCTAAACTCCTTCAGACAGGAGTCTAGGCGGGGCTGAATCCGGTCTTAGCCTTATAAATTCAAGGAATTACGGAGGTGGGATCGAACCGCTTTTGTCCCGCAGGTCTTAGTGATCGGCAGAATGAGAATGTCTATATGAAATTATTTATTATTACAAACGATCAGGCAGATTTATTATTACAAACAATCGAATAAAATTATTTGTTATTACAGATGATTTATTATTACAAATGATCACCTAATCAGGATTATTCACTACACAATATTAAAGCTAAAACTACTAGTAGTGTAGCATGAGATAGGATAATGCACTATTTTGAAGCAGTTGTTGAAGTAGTTATATTAAAGCTAGCAAAAATAAATAATCATTAGTAAGAGGTTTGATGTGACTCACCCATACCAGCACTCATGGGGAGATCTCTTTCTCTCAACTTCAAGGAGTAACCTTGGAGGGTGTCCCCACCCGAGGGAGGAATCTCCACACACACATCCCAAGAAGGGTTATGTCGAAAGATCCTGACTGCATGAAAGTGGATTGGACTTTTATAGTATAAAGTGACTGACTGCTAGTCACAAATTTCCAGGCTGGCTACCAGCTTATCTGTCACATCCAGCTTCAAAAAGCAGGATGTGTGTGTGGAGTTTGGTGAACCAGGCTGGTTTCAGCACAATTCAACACCAAAACCACTACCATGGTGCCACCAATAACTCCTCACAGAGAGCTTGCATTGTTTGTATCCTCTGATTGGATTTTAGGTCGTAGCTGGGTAGGCCTTCCTGCCACAGTAAGTCCTGGGCTGAGCCAAGACCTCAGGCCATTTCTTGCACCAGGAAAAGTGCTGCCTTATCTTGTTATAACTTCTGCCTTGTTAATTTATCTTAACAATGATTAAACTTCTCAAAGTTGTGGAACAAGAGAAAGTCATCTCTGCAGAGATGAGTTAGTTGGCCAACTGAGCGATCAGAAGTGCAAATAGATGCAATTTCTGGCCCAGCTATGTAATTTATCACATGGAGGATATGTAATTTATAAGCTTGAATTGGATGCTTAAAAAGAAATTGCAAATGTTCTCATAAATAAAGCTGCCAAACTCTCCCTGCCATGACTCATGTTGTTCAGCAATACTGAGTACTCATACCTCCGCTCAGCTGAGTATTCATGTGTGAATATCCTGAACGTTTCACAAATTCCGCAAAGATAATTATTACTTCAGAAGCACCTCGCTGGAAAAATGCCGCTCTTCTATTGTTAAAACAAAAAATTATTTCCTGGAATAGAAATAATGCTTTGTGAACTAGAGTTTCCATCTCTGCAGCGTGACTAGCAAACTGAAATGGGGCAAGTTTGTGAGCAGCTCAGGCCATAAAAATACCTTCACAAATAATAAATACACATCATGGGTTTTGGGCAAAATAAAATCAAGGTTAAAGATCAGCAATTCATAAATTATTGTGGAGGAGCTTTGCTTCTCAGTATATTTATAAATTGAGTTGAATTCAGTCTGCCTGGGATGATACAAAGTCCAAACTTCCAGTAGATACTTTCTGTATTAAGCTGACAGAAAGCAACAGCTGGGAAACGGAGTGGTTCACTGGCATCACCACGACTCTGGGATATTGGTGATGCCCTCAAGTGTGACTGTTTTGTTTAATGGGTCATTGATACTTTTGAGCCTTTGTGGTCTTTTTATAGGAAACATGGAGATATTCGGTGGTGATAGTAAACCCTTATCTTCATAAGGAAGTCAAAGCAATATATACAAAGCATGAGATGAAATCTGTGTTCTGTAATAACAGTTAGGTGGCAGGATAAAGATTGTTTTCCTTGCATTTATGTTTATGACTTTTCTTCAACACTTCATCCTCTTTTTTATGATATAAAGCTTGCATTATGCATGTCCTACTGCTTCTTAAGGCTGACTTGAAAATGTTGCCGTCCTCCCACATCGAAACAGAAAATCTTGTGAGCCCACGCACTAAAACACTTCCATGTGGACAGATCTGATGGATATCCGTGGGTGTACCTACGTTAACATCTTCCACCCTTGAAAGCTGATCTCCTTATCATTGGCTTACACTTCACTACTTCACATCAGGGAGTCGTTTTGGAACACATAAACTGGGCTTGCTTCTTTTGCAGGAAACTAAAACAGAAGATGATCTTCCGGAATGCACTTATTGTACCAGTTCAAAGGTCCACACTGAACTCATGAGAAATAACATCCTACCCTCCAAACACATGTGTAATGCCATGTCTAGGCCCTCAGCACTGACAGTGTTACTTGTGGATCTGCTCCTACTGTTTATTTGGGCATGGGATTATATCATGTGTTGAGTAGGTTATCCCTATAGATCTACTTTTTTTTTTGTCATGGATGTTGCTGGCCAAAATTCTTCTTGGAGTGAACGCAGTCATCTGTTGTTTGTTTGTGAGGGTTTTTTAGAAGGGTGTGGCTGTGGTTTTTATTGTTCTCCTTAAATGAGAGTCAGTTTGTTACTTGCACAAAAACG
>JAYRBT010000001.1:113954758-113973789 GCA_036023395.1 Myiotriccus ornatus
GGTTTTTTAGAAGGGTGTGGCTGTGGTTTTTATTGTTCTCCTTAAATGAGAGTCAGTTTGTTACTTGCACAAAAACGCACATTTATACTTGATATGTCCTATTTCCCCTTATTTCGATTTAAATCTCCAGAGCCACTGAAAGCCACCATCAGCCCCCGGAAAGTCAAAAGCAGCGTCGGCAGCCAAGTGTCCCTGTCCTGCAGCGTGACGGGGACCGAGGACCAGGAGCTGTCCTGGTACCGGAACGGGGAAATCATCAACCCCGGGAACAACGTCCGGATCACCGGGGTCAACCGGGAGAACCTCATCATGGACGGCATGGCCAAGAGTGACGGGGGAGCTTACCAGTGCTTCGTGCGCAAGGACAAGATGTCTGCCCAGGACTATGTCCAGGTGGTTCTGGAAGGTCAGTCTCCACCTGCTTTCCCTGCCAGCAATCCCGGTGTCCACAGTAATGTATAAGTTGTCTTTGGTGCCGTCGTTGTAAAGTGCACCCTAAAACAAGAGGGTGCTCACAGACTCCCAGCGGGGTTTGTTGTGCCTCACTCTGGGCAAAAACTGGTAGAATGGAAACCCTGATTTGAAAGCAAAGGTCCCTCCGTGAGGGAAGATACAGGTACCCCCAAAGTGCCAGGCAGTGGGAGGGTTGTAGGAGAACGTGTTTCCAAGGTCTAGAGCACTGGACTTGAAGAACATGAACCTCAACAGCATTTCAAACACAGGGGGAAGACGTGCCTCCTGTTCTTCTTGTGGCTTTAATAATTCCTGACAGCCCACTCTGTGGGGGCCTTCAAACGTGACTGCAAGGACTTACCTTTTTGTCATACCAGGGAGAGTTTCTCTGGAATGCAGAAGAGAAAACATGTGAAACTGTCTCTGTGAAAGATGCCTCTTCCTGGCAGGAAAGTCTTCCAAAGAAAAACAAGCCCAGATCTCCTTGCCATAAATATTCTGGAAGGGTGTTTTACCCTGGCAACTTCCCAAGCAAGTCTCTATTCAAATCCAAACCTCTCCTGGACAGAGCTTTTCTGTTTGGCCTTATTGGCTGAAAGCTTGGGGGTCATCTTAAATAACTGACACAATGTTTTACATGATAACCAAGTGGGGAGAGTCATCAATTTGTACAAAGGCTGCTCACTAATGAGGCTGTAGTGCAGGCATGGCATGGGCACTATTTTTAGAGTCTTTATAGGAAAAGAAGAGATTACCTGCCTGGACTAAGTTACCTCGGCAACCATCTCCCGTGACTAAGAAAGCCTAAAGAGCATATTGATAATCTATCACGGTGCCGAGAGAGTACAGGTTATCAGAGAGCAACAGCAGGAAAGATTTCAAAGACACTCAGGTCTCACTGGGAAAATAATGTCTGCTTTCATCTCAAAAAAAAGCCTGTCACTTGAATTTAAAAAAGAGGGGAGAAAAAGAAAAAGGAAAAAAAAAAAGAGGAGGAAGGATGGCAGGGGTACATGATGTGCACACTCAAAGGTTTATTGGTCCTGTGTTGGCTTTCTCTCAGGATAAAAAGCTTTTTTTGTTGTTGTTGCTGTTGTTTTGCTTTCTGAGGGGTGACAGTATCTAAAGCACAGCAGAGGAAAGGAAGAGAGTCAGGGATGAAAATAAATAAATTAATTAGGATTCTGTCACACAACCAGTGGGACAGAACTGAAAGAGAGAGGGGGGCAGGAGAAAAAAATTACGAGATCAAATAAAACCAAGTGCTCTTCCAGGGATGCTGAGGACTTTCAGCATTCTGAGAGTGCAAGTGCTTATGTTTTTTACCCTGTGGCAAAGAAGGGAATTTTGCAGCCCTGTTTTTTAATTCTGTTTTGTAAGGAATCATGTGCCAGATTTTTCCTTAAAGGGCTTCCTGTAAAAGATGAGTTTCCAAGTGTCTTTGGCCCCTCTCTAGGTGATGAGGCACCTTTTCCTCCTGTTTATGCAGTCACTAATGCTGTAGGAACACCAAAGTTGGTTAGTTTACATGCCACTTGGCTCTTCAAAACCCATCTTGAGACTAGATTGCTCCCTGTGTTCTTACTGCTCCCAACTACACTGAAATTCCATCTACGTACGGCTTGGGAAGGAATATTTTCAAAGGAAGACAAACATGCACTGAATGACCCCAGAAAGAACTTCCTAACTAATAGCAGGATGTCAGCACTCCTAAATGTTCCCCCACTGAACTCTCTGGAGAGGTGGGTGTTTAATCCTGCTCCCTGCTTACCAGGTTTCTGTGTCCATCCGTTTTCTTTACTCTCTTGCCTGGTAGGGGCTGAGTAAATTGGGAGACAGTTTACCAGATCAAGCTTTTGAATGCTCTCATTCAGGGAAATATTTATCTGTAGCACAAAATGACCACAGAAATAAATTGGCATTGCTGCTGTTACTGGCAGTGTGTGTTCAGAAAAGCTTAATTTAACTCTTTGCTAAATGGGGTGTTGTGGGTCACGACTAAACTGCACTGGCAGAGCTCTGTGGAATTAGCCTGTGGAAGTTATGCCTGGCTGTTGGCAACAGCATTCATCTTTAGCTTTCCAAGGAACTAAATCTACCAGGAGAAGAAAAACCCCAAATGTGTTGAGGTTTTGCTGCATGCCTTTTGTGAGGAATTGCACATGGCTTTAAGAGTTTTCTGCAGGAACCTAAAAGTTCATATAACTTATATCTAAATTATTATCTATTCATATAACTTATAGATGCCTGATCCATCCATTAAAGTGTTCTTCTTACAACAGAGTCAGTTCCAGGTTTCTCATGAGATGAAGAAGAAACCTGCCATAAGCAAAGGGTCATTTAAGTCCTCTACTACTAAATGTTGTTTCTCTCAGTAATTAATTCCTGGAACACAATTGTTTGCATAGTTTCTAAGAAAGATCTTAGCTCATGTGATAGGCTCCAGGATAGAGGGAACAAGCTTTACACCTTGTAAGCACTGCTTTCCTGCTTTTCTTTCCCTCGGCAGATGGAACTCCCAAAATCATTTCTGCCTTCAGCGAGAAAGTGGTGAGCCCAGGAGAGCCGGTGTCCCTCATGTGCAACGTGAAGGGGACCCCCCTGCCCACCATCACCTGGACTTTGGATGAAGATCCCATTGTGAAGGACGGCAGCCACCGGATCAGCCAGATCATCACCTCTGAGGGAAACGTGGTCAGCTACCTGAACATCTCCAGCACTCAGGTCCGAGACGGGGGCGTTTATCGCTGCACGGCCAACAACTCTGCCGGAGTCGTCCCGTACCAGGCTCGAATAAACGTAAGAGGTGCTTGTCAAATCAGCTCCTCAAAAAAAAACACAAAAAAAACCAACAACAACACACATAACTCACTGTAGTGGAGAAGAAGATTGCTGCATGTGAGGAAATGAGTCTTGGAATGCCAAAACCAACTTACTGGTTTTTTCCCCTCTCCTTTGTTTCCCCCTGGCTCTTTTTTCCCTTCCTGTCTCTCCAGCCCCATCTAGAAAGAGTATGGGATGGTTAAATACTGGAAGAACCCTTTGGCTTGTGTTCTAAAGTCTGTTTTTCCTATATTCATCTCTACTAGTTCACAGTTTCTTTACTTTAGTCCTGCTGTGCATGGGGTATTTTTCTTTTCCTTTCCTCCTTCACTTGTCCAACATTCATTGTAATTATTCATGTATACAAAACTTTAGCTGGAATTTCTAGCTCTATATGGCATAATACCCACCCTCCTGGTATTATACTTTATACATATAAAAAATAAAAAGCTAATTTTATCAGTGTTCTCGTGTGTAACAGGATTCTGGCTTTGTATCCATGTTAGTATTTCACATTAATTAAATCACACTCAGCCTTTTAATTTGTAAGGCAGCAAAGATTTTGTTAGGCAAGTGCAAATGTATCCCCCCCCACATAATTAGCATGGATGCTGCAGGGTGAGGAAAAAACTAGAGCATATAAAGATTAGGGAAACTGCTTAAGCAGCTCTTAAAAGGAAAAACTGTCATGTGCTAAGAAGTGTAGTGCGAGGCGCGTCCCTAAATGTCGCCAGCATTTGTACACCCGGAAAAATTAACGTGCACGTGCTCCCCGAAGCAAACGTGCCTTTAAACTGTTTCCAAGAGTTTCTTTTTCCCCTTTTGCAGGGCCAGCCAGCATCAGGCCGATGAAGAACATCACGGCCATAGCTGGGAGGGACACCTACATCCACTGCAGGGTCATCGGGTACCCCTATTACTCCATCAAGTGGTACAAGAACTCCAACCTGCTCCCGTTCAACCATCGCCAGGTGGCGTTTGAGAACAACGGGACGCTGAAGCTCTCGGATGTGCAGAAGGAGGTGGACGAGGGGGAGTACACCTGCAATGTCCTGGTTCAGCCCCAGCTGTCCACCAGCCAGAGCGTGCACGTGACGGTGAAAGGTGAGGCTGACCGGGAAAGCTGGGCCGGGGGTATTTGCTGTGTCACTTAGGGCGAGGTGGAGTTGCACACACAAGGGTTGTCCCTGGCACTTAAGAAGGTTAATCCAGATCTGTGTTTATTTTTAATGGTGGCACAGATGCTCATCGGTCGCCGTGCCTCGTTCCCTCTTGACTTTTACCCTCCTTCACTCAACTGCTCTCTGAGTGGGAGCCTTGCAGCAGCAAATTTTCCATGAGCGTTTTTCACTGCAACAACTGAGTCAGGAGATTAATGGCTTGTCCCTTACCTTTCACTGTTGCACTGTTTTCTCTGCTGGATAACAAAGTTCACATTTTCATTAGCCAGTGACATTCCATCTCTTAAAAAAATGAGATGAGAATTTTAATGTCTGTATTTTTACCAATAAGCAGAAACAGGAGCTAAAAGCATTAACCTTGCTTTTCTCTTAGTAAGTGATTATCTGAGTGCTCTCCACGCTTAGAAAGGTAACTCTGTAAATAAATGTGACTTGAAATTCTAATAGGATGCTAAAAATCTATTCAAATAGTCCAAAACGAGGATGTTCAGATGGCCCTGAAAGACTTCAGCAACAGATGGAGAATAGGAATTTTTTAGCATTGTGTCCTGACTATTCTGATATTGGCAATGCTCAGACCTATTCATAAGGATACAAAGGACAGAAAACCTGATTGCAATAGCACTTACTTTTGAGCAATGGGGCCACTAAATAGTGCAATTCATGTGAACCTGTAGGAAGAATTGAGGTATAATTTCACTGTTCCTGAAGTTCTTAGGAACTTTTCCTGAGCTGTTTTTTTTGAGGGGAGGGATGGAGAGGAAGGAAGGGAGGTTGATTCCTTTATCCATTCTCAGGTAAGATACAGAGAACAATAAACTAAAATGACTTTGTTATGGATATCTGACCTTTTAACTTCTTTCTGTTCTGGTGGTTTAGCCCTTTGGTGTCAGCCTGGAGTGATGCAACTGTTAATTTTTTCAAGAGGTTTAGGGGATTAGCTTTTAAGCCATGAGCAATTTGGACTCTGAAAGGCATGACATCTCACACACCTGAGACCATCAGGGGCACTGGTCACATGCTGTGGCACAAAAACCTACTGTCACCTTTTCCTTTCATATACCTTGTACCTTGCTTGACATCACCATAATATCTCACATCTGTTGATACAGTTTAGGAACTGAATGACAAATCATTAACTGTGTTGCTGCTGCATTAACAGGCCACCGTGGTAAACCTGGTGGGGAATTCTGCCTCTTAAATGACTCCATTCTTCAAATGACTGTCAAAATGAATGTAGCCAGACAAAACAAATCCAGCAGTCTATCCTCGCAGCTCAGGCATTGAGATCAAAACAATACCAGCCACTGAGAACAGTAGCTGGCACCTCAAGTGCAATCCTGTTTTATCTTCCATTAGGTTACAATTTCGAACCTGACAATTCCTCCCCCAGTAAGCAGATTGCCAGCCCTCTCCACTTGAATTGAACTGTAGCTTTTGTCAGTGATTTGAATTCCTTGATGGTGTTCTACTGTAATTCTGGATATTCAGCTGCTGGGGCCATTGGCTGGTCAGAAGTCTTGAACAGTGACTGAATATGCTATGAATAACTTTAATAAATATGTGGCACATTTGAAGAGTGACAGAGGGCTGAGCTGCTGTTGCACATATGATCATAGAATCACAGAATGGTTTGGCTTGGAAATGACCTTAAAAATCATCTTGTTCCAACCCCCTGCCATGGGCGGTGACACCTTCCACTAGATCAGGTTGCTCAGAGCCCCATCCAGCCTGGCCTTGGACACTTCCAGGGATGTTGAATCCACAAACTGTCTGGGCAACCTGTGCCAGGGCCTCACCACCCTCACAGTAAAGAATATTCCTAATACCTAATCTAACCCTACCTGCCTTCATCATAAGGCCATTCCCCCTTGTCCTATCACTCCACGCCCTTGTGAAAAGTCCCCCTCCTTCTTGTAGCCCCTTTTAGGTACTTGAAAGCTGCTGTAAGGTCTCCTCAGAGCCTTCTCTTCTGCGAGCTGAACAACCCCAATTCTCTCAGCCTGTCTTCATGACAGACGTGTGATGCCTCATCCCACATATGCTCCCTAAGGCAGGTGCAGCAAAACCCTCAAGTTGCAGCACAGGATCACAGATTATGCCAAGTTAGAAGGGATACACAAGGATCATCGAGTCCAACCCTTAGCCCTGCACAGGCCCATCCCCAAGAGTCACGCCATGTGCCTGAGAGCATCATCCAAACGCTCCTGGAGCTCTGGCAGCCTTGGGGCTGTGCCCACTGCCCTGGGGAGCCTGTTCAGTGCCCAACCACCCTCTGGGAGAAGAACCTTTTCCTGACATCCAACCTAACCCTGCCCTGGCACAACTTCAGGCCGTTCCCTCGGGTCCTGTCACTGGTCCACAGCACATGCAAAGCAAACATGTCAGTGTGGCTCATGTCTGTTGACCTGGAGCTGCCAAATTTGGCTGCAAAATGCCCTCCCTACTTCACCTTGCCCTGGCCTTGACAAGACACTGTTATTTGGAAATAAAAACCAAACTAATAGCCTGGCCTCGTATGCTGAGCCCCAAATGTCAAAGGTGAGCTTTGTGTGTCAGACCTGAACAGTTCTCAAGGTTCTTCTCTTGTATCTGGAGGTCAGTATTGCCACAGTGTTTTTTTACATGGCTATGTATTGTTTTCTAGAACTACATAGTCTTTTTATCTACCATTAGTCAAATAGAGTCAAAAGTGGCCCTGTTGCTTTAAAATATTATTGATGTGTGCGTTGCCTTTTCATTTTATAGATTCTAAAGTTAACGTTGTGAGTTTCAGGCACTTATACCTGATACTGAGAAATACAAAATATGGCCCAGCTTACATACTGGAGGTTAAAAGTACTCTGAAATATGGCATTGCAAGGGGAGTTATTATCAGTGCTCAAATACCCTTATTTATACTTCAGCTTCTCGTATCATGAGTATAATTATTTCTTCTCCAGAGAAAGAGAGGGAGAATTATTGCCCATCTTCGACATCGTGAGTTGTTTGGTTTGCTCTCAGTTCTGCTACAAGTTTCCTGGGTGACCTCAACACCTGGAGGGTGATTTGGAATAGGTGATACTTAATGAGCTGCTACTTGGTATTTTATTCCCTCCATGTTCTGTTTTGAGGACAAAATTACTAATTTCCTCGCGAGCTTATAACCTCTGTGGTATCAAAATGTTTCAGAAACAATACATTCATTTTCAAAACCCACCTGGGTGATCAGGAGTGCTTTGGAATAATGGCAACTGAGGCACAGACTGAACTTAAAAGTATCCACAGACTTTTTTTATGTTCATTTTCAGAAGCCTACAGCTTAATTTTTCCAGGTCACCTGCTATTACATAGCATTTCTATGTTCAAAGATCTGCTCCCAGTGAAGTAAATTTGCTTCTGAGAGTTTCTTTTCCTTCTTCAGAGCACTCACGTCACCCAGCTTAGTGATCCCCTGGGAAAGACAGATTTAAGTAATTTAATTAGCTTTATCTGAGACATCTGTGGCAAAGGTGAATGCAGAATTCGGCTCTACAGGGCAGCATTTATCTACATTAGGTGAACAACTGGCTTTTCTTGTTGGCACTCATCTGCCACATTTACTTCCCACTTTTCAAATCCTCCAGCACGTGAAGCATCTTTGTTCTGTCTTGGATGGGGGCTTGCTAAAATCAGCATTTAAATAAAGATGTGCAACAGCATGAGCTGTAATCAAATACAAGAGGACTGTCTCCACTGTTCTGTGGAGTAGTTTGGGATTTACAAACATCCAAATGAAAGTGAAAACGTTCCTTGAAAATCATGATAAAATCACAGATAGCAGAACAGAAAGTTTCTTGACAACAGGTTTAAATGAAATCCTGGCTGCCAGAGAACCTGAGTGGGGCTTTCAGAGCCTCCCACCCTGTCAGGGAGCCAAAAGCTTGGGAGCTGGGCATTATGTGCTATTTGACCTTAGGCCTGCTAGTTCTTTGCACTGCTGATCAAAAGAATCAATTAGGCACCCCGTGAAATCAGTCATCCCATTTTTCAGGAGTAGCTGGTGTCCTTGTCCGCACAGCCCCCTGTGCAGTCTGCAGACTCCAGATAACTCTGTCCCACAGAGATGTGGCATGTCAGCCCCACTCCCCCTCCACCAGCCCTGTCCTGTCCCTTGTCTCTGTCCCAAAACCTGGATTTGGAATCCAGCAGTCCCATAACCTGGCTGCTGGGAGCTGAGTGGATAAGCTGGCAGGAGAACATGCAGGTTTCTGCTCAGCAGAACAATGCCTGACTCCTAACAGAGCTTTTTTGGACATCAAGCCATCTTGGCATTATTATTTTTTTTAATATATTTAGACAAATGAATTGGCCAGTTCTGAGTTCTGACACAAAGCCATAAAAACTCCCCACCCTGTAATGCAAAAGTAACGGGGGGAGACTATGACTGTACTTATTTAATTTCTGGTGTTCTATACCTGCAGACCACTTGCCTTTGCAGCTGTAATAATACCTCTTCAACAGGTTTTGCTTTTGCCCATGTTAAATGTAATTTTCTTTTTAGCTTTTTTTTTTTTTTTGGTAAAGTAAACTGAACCCCCTTTCCTCTCCTTCATTCAGAGGGGAAACAGTAGTTACTGACATCTTGAAAAGTAATCACTGAGATTAGCCTTGCACAGCTCCTTGCCAAGAGCAGAATTATTCTCAGCACTGTTTTCTCACTCTGTGTTTGGCTCTCGTGGTTCTCCAGTGGGGTTCATACACATCTGCCAGTGACAAAGGACTATTGGAGTCAGAGATCCTAAGGAGAAGAATATTCCATGGAAGATGCACGTTTTGTGTTCATTCCTTCTCAGAATGACCCGTCCTCCTTAGTTTTCTCCGGCTCATCCTTGCCCAAGTCCTGGCTCTTCTGCTCTGGGTTCCAAAATCAATGTGTCCACCATGTCTTGGTCATTCCATTTCTTCATTGCCTCATTCTCATGACTCAAAACTAGTCTTGTCCTTCGTGAGGAGCTTCCAACCTCTTCTCCATCCTCCAGCTGCAGCTCTGGTCTAGCTGACATTGTGGTATTTGGTTAAAGGTTGGACTCGATGATCTTGGAGGTCTTTTCCAGCCTAGCTGATCCTGGTTGTGGCTCTGTGATTCTGCCAGCCTTCACTTTCTCCATCTCCACTGGGTTTCAACCTGTCTCCCCCTCACCTGGATCACTGGTCTCTGTCAGTGCTGTACCTCACCCCACTGTTCCCTTTTCCCGGCCTCGCATCCCCAGGCAGTTTCCCAGCTCCTTTTTACCAACCCTTACCACCTCTGCAATCCCACCACAAGCCCAGTGCCAACTTCTGACATCCCTCCACTGGCCCAAATGCAATTCTATAATTCCCTTTTGTTACCCTGTGTGCTGCTTTGAGCTTCTGCTCCCTCCCTTGCTGCTGCCACTGCATGCCCAGCAATTCAGGCTGTTCCCCACCCTGCTCCCTTGGCCCCCACATCTCCTTCCTTTCTCTCTGCATTGAAACAACTTTTTTCATGCTCCCTGGACTCAGCACAGGCAGCTGTTTGAGCCCTAGAGAGATGAATCTGCTCTGATTTCTCACTTCTCACCAGGCTGCACCTGCCCCACGTGCCTGGAACTGACTCAGACACTGAAGGAGGTGTTACTCAGACCCTGGGAGACCTCAGCTGTTAGTCACTGGAAAATGTCCTCTCAGGATATGATCACTGGTGGGATTTTTGTCTATTTATTTACTTGGCTTTACTCAGAGAGCAAAATTTGGGCACCCTTGTGATGACTTTTCATAGGGACAGCAAGAATATCTGATGCTAGTGCCACCACCTGTCAAACTTGAAATCCTTGCTGCTAGCTGGTGGGACTTCTCAGATTCTCACAATGACTTTTTTTATTTTTACAGTAGAATTTATTCACACTGCATCTCTATTTTTCCAATCTCACACCTCATTCTTGGAAAGGGCCAAAGAGTTGTAGCTGAAACTTTCCAGCTGAAGTGACTCAGCCCGAGGCAGACACCTGGCCTGGAAAAATGCTATCCAAACAAAAGTCGAACTGCAAGCACATGAAAATAGCCTTATGATGAGAAGTGTTGGCAAACAAAGAGAGAGGTTATATTACCCATCTCATCTGGAAGTTTCCTATTTCCATTGAAAAAAAAAACAACACCCAACCTTCAAGTGCAAAACTGTAAAGTAATAATAATAGCAGCATCTCTTTTACAGCATTTTAGTAGATCCCAGAGCATTCTAAAAACAGGAGTGAGTTATTATCTCCCTTTTTTATTATGCAATTCATAGTAATAGTTTTCCCAGCTACAGTAAAAGCCATCAGTAGTAAGTGATGATTTTCTTGTCATCAGTCTCGTGGGACACATTCTCATGTAAACAGCCTGCTGCTATTCACACTTCTCCAACAGGAATTAATTGAAAAAGAAGCCCCTCAGAGGGAAGGGTAAGGCATCATTAAAATAAAAAGTGTGCTGTTCAAAAGGACTGTTTCTGATCTTGTAGAGCTTATATATCTCACTGATTTAGAAGGTTTCTTGTTGCCTTATACCAAAGTGATAGCACTTCACCTGTTGTGAACCACATAAAAGAATTGTACCAGCCTTGTTTCTTTTCAGAAAACAAGCAAAACAAACAGGGGCTGCTTCTAAATAGCTTCGTGTTGCAACTATTTAAATAGATTCTCCTCATCTTTCCTTGGAAGCATCTAGCTTTTTCTGATATATAAAATATTGTTGGTGAATTTGCATTGCCCTTCTGTTCAGGGAGGGCCGGTTTAAATAGCGAAAAATGTGCAGGCACAAAAGGGGAAAAACATCCTGGGAAATCTTTCGAGGGTTCTTGGGATCGTGGTGCATTCTGTCATCAATCAATCTGCTAATCTGTTCGAATTTCAGCCTGTGGTGTGGATTATGCCAAGTGTGAACTCAGTTTCATGCACACATCGAAGATCTTATGTGTCCTGCTGGCTGAACCTTGCCAATAAATTGAGTCAGAAAAAGCTTCTGCCCTTGACATCCTTCAGATATTTCTTCCATTACATCACTTTCTGCCTTTCTCTCACTCTCCCACGCAATATGGGCTTGGATCCCTCCGAGCCTGTCGCAGCTTCCTCAGGAAGAAACGTTCAGACGTCTCGAAGTGACAGAGTTGACGCAGGCAGGAATCACGCAAGGACCGTGTGATGAGAACGGGTGTCAATGTGCAGCTGTGCAAAACACCCTGCAAAAATGCCCTTACCAGTCATCCTCAGGTCACATAATGGGCACGGGGAGCAAGGAGAGGCAGAGTCTGATTTAAGGGAATGTGCACTTTGGTAGGGATGTCTCCTGTGTGAGAGTCCCAGCACCCAACCTGTAGAAATACCTAAAGAAAAGACCCAAACAGTCTGGTATTCTTGTAAATTCTTTTTGCCATTCAGCATAGAGCAACTCAAGGTTGTCTTTGCTTTAAAACAGCTGAGTTACATTCTTTAAAATCTCACAAGTGCCATGTGGATGCTGCAGTTGTGCTTTATTTTACAGCAGTACACTTCTAATGTGCTGCATTCCTGATGACTTTGCCTCTGACACTGCAGGAAATGTCTGTTAAAGTTGTTTCACTGCTGTCCTCGTCTTCATGATGAGGATTTACTATGTACAAATATAAAGCTTTTCACTTGAATCTAAAATAAGACTCCCTGGGTTTGTGCACAGTCTGATGTCTTTCAAACACAATTTAAGCTGGTGCATGGATGCTTTTATTTATGAACTACATAAACAATGTGAAATGAGCCTTAATACTTGAACAAGAGCCTCAGTAAAGGAGTTCAAAAGTATCTGTATATTATGCTTGGGTTTATCAAAAGTTAACCCTCCTCTCTTACAGTGCAGCTTTATTTACTGAGGGTTTGGGAGAAGGAATGTTCTTCCTCCTTTTTTGCTGTGTGTGTGTTTTGTCAAATATATTTGAAATACTTTCTTATATATTCATTAAAACTGCTCTTAGAATTTTAAGCACTTTGCTGCACCAAGTTAGTGTGAGCTATTAGCAGTACATGTAATAAGTACATGCAGAAAGCAAGACTGTGAGTGCATGGCAGGTTTGGAGTGTGCTGGCCTCGTTTCAAATCAATGTGTGCAACACACATCACCCAAAACCACTCCAAAGTATCAACCCCGAGAAACAGAAGGGTGATATAAAATCAGCTGCTTATGTACAGTCCCGTGGTGAAGGTGAAAGGGATGATAGTGTGAAACCAAACAGCTCAAGGGAATGATTTTCAGAGACGAAGATCACTCTGCTGAAGTCCTCTCTCATCTAAATCTGTAACTTTTGGCTCTGATTTTGTTGATCTTAACTTTTCCCAGTCATACCTGAGGACAAAGGTCATTTTAGATAGTTTTAGGGGCTTAACAAGGGCAATAGCTCTGGACCAGGTCCCAAAAGAATAGTAAAAGTAACTGCTTAGTACTTCTGGACATGTAACCTGCAAGTGAGGCCTCGGATCAGGCAGCACTTTAACAATGAGGGTTAACTGCTTGTTGTGTTAATATGCTCTTGCAGCTGCTTTCTTATCTTCCAAAGAAGGTTTTATCTTTTAAAAAATGAATAGCAAATGCATCCCCCTGGGCAGGGAACTGAGCTCCCACCATGCCAGGCTTGCAGGGTGCTTCCAAATGATAAGGGCACGCACTTTTCCCCTCACAAAGGGGGCTGAAAGGAGGCGGTTCTATGGATGGATGAGACTTGACATAAAAGCACTCTTGGTTTCTGCACAACCGTTTTAAACCCTCTCTCCTTTTGGAGGAGCTCCCATAGCAGCATCAGGAGCCAGTTAACACCAGGGGAGTGGGGACTAAGGGGAAGGGGGAAGCCTTATCACATGAAATCCAGGGCCATGCAGCTGCCCAAGGAGCCTGCACAGCTTGGTGGTTGTTATTTTGCATCAGCCATAAATATTCATTGCCAGGAGTACTTTATACTGCAGACACAGCTCCTGAAACAGTGTTGTTGGAAGAAAATCCACTAGGGAACTGTTTATACTGATAAAGCAGGGGATGACTTTCATTTTTCTGTGCAGAGCCAGGGGAGAGGAGCAGCATGTTCACAAGGCTGCTGCAGGAAACAGGCCATCTGCAGGGTGCCCTGTTTTAGTGAGTCATCTCAGCAGCTCCTTCCAACATAACTCCCATGGAACTGAGGGCAAGAAATTAAGGATGTTCCTCTGCTAATGGAGAGCAGCGTGGAAGCCCTCCTTGCCCTCCTTTACAGCCGTCTCCCAGAGGTACAGGAGACCTTGCTAGGGCACAAAAACATAATTTAAATCTTCCTGTATTAGCACTAATGAGGCTGGCCCATGCTCTCCTTCTTAAACAGACACTTAATTCAAGCACTCATCAATAAAGCACTCCCAAGGCACAGCACTTGGTTACATGAAGCACAGATTTTCACTCTTTTGCCCATTGCAGGGAGAGAAAAACATCCCTCCCATGAACACAGTCACAAAGTCATAGCCTGTTCTCCCTTTCTCTAGTTAAGATTTAACAACACACATATAAAATAGCATGATTTCCCCCCAGAAAAATCAAATACAAACTCTGAAGTACTGTCAGATTGAAGCTACATATAGGGAAGGAAAATAAACACACCTTGAAGTATTTTAAACACGTTTAAATACGTCTGTTCTGCTGTAAATTTTCTGTCTCAGAGTTAAAATACTACATTATCTTACATTTTTAGTGCTGTTTGACAATGATACAACATCAGTTTGCAAAAAAACCTTTCACATGCTAGTTAATCAAACTTGATATTTTCTTCTGCCAAGGATATATGTCAACTTTTTATTGCATATATGTATAGACAGAGAGAGATGGCAATTTTAATGTTTCAGAAATTAATTGCCTGACTCCATCACATATTTATAATAAGTGATTGTTTTGTGATTCTTTCCTTCTTCAAAATAGCAGGGAAAAAGCTTCTACTGTGTTAGATCACCAGAAACTTCCTTTATCAAACCAAACTGGTAAATACTCTAGTTGAAAAGTGTTCTTCAGTACTTCAGAGTTGTTGCTGGGCTATTTACTTTCTTTAAAGTACTGATTTTAAATTACACACTGGTTTTTAAAATAAGCTCCTTGTCAGGACTGTAAGCTGCTGCAGGTTGAATATACATTATATTTTATGAGGCAGAAATACATGCCAATTTCCCCTGTATCTTAAAAACCTCAGCAGAGGGAAAATGTGCTGTCTACAAATATTTTAGCCAATTCCTGAAACGCTCCGCAGGCTGCTACTTAAATTTTAGGGTTGGTAAATGCGGCCTCGCAAATCGATATTTTCTGAAAAATACTTCGGTGTGAGCTAATGATCCTGCTCCCTGTTTTCTTCATCAGGGAGATGGAGAGAGAAGACGCACATAACAATCCCTGAGCAATATTTTCTCCGACTTCTGATACCGTTTTGTCCACAAAAGATTGGTTCAAATTTGTTACACACTCAGCAGAAAGTACAGAAGCAATTTGCCTCCCTATTGTGAGTTGTAGAAAGTCTTCCAGTAATGATGTCTGAGAGTGAGGGGAGGGTTTGGGCAGAAATGTTCTTGGGGGGGAGGGGGAGTTGGCATTTAGCAGATATTTTCACTCAGCAGTGGGAAAGGTTATGTCAAAACCTTTCGACAGACGCACTCGAGTAATTTCTCACTCTCGTTTATATTATAAACTGCTCATCAATAAAAGCTGAGAGAAATTCGGCCTTTTTCTGCGGGTGTACAAAGAATCTGAGGTACCTCACGTGAGTGGATTAACTTGAAGAGGCAGGCAGGCATTTTGCCTCACTTTGTGACAGTAGGTCCCCACGTGAGAAGAGCAGATAATTTCCAGCGCTCAAAGTTCAAATAAACACGGCGATTTCCACCGAGTTTCTTTTATTCTGTACGACTGATCTGCCAGATTTTCAGGATGCAACAGGACAGGTTTTAGCGATCTGAGAGTTGGCAGCCTGGAAACAGCCTCACAGCATGTCAGAAAAAATTGATTGCAGTGGTACTTCTCACTCCCACAGACATGGAGCCACCCTTGAGAGAAACCAGGGAAAGCCTGCAAGGATGAGCTGTGTTATCCTGGGCCTGATGTCACCTCTCTGTGGCAGCTGTGCATGGTCATAACTTCTCCTCATCAAATGGCATCACAGCTGTGCTGGAAAACGTGGAGTTAGTGTCTGATTTGTGTCAACCCCTAGCACCATGATGTGTGTGTACACAAGGATTTGAACAAAGCCTTAGTCCTTTGGGAGGTCCATTATCACGGAATCATGGAATGGTTTGGGTTGGAAGGGGCCTTAAAGACCATCCAGTTCCAACACCTTCCACTAGGCCAGGTTGCTCCGAATCCTATCCAACCTGGCTTTCAACGCTGCCAGGGATGGGGCAGCCTCAGCTTCTCTGGGCAAGCTGTGCCAGAGCCTCACCACCCTCAGTGTAAAGAATTTCCCCCTACTATCCCATCTAACCGTGGTGTCCGTCAGTGTGAAGCCATTCCCTCTTGTCCTGTCACTCCAGACCCTTGGAAATAGCCTCTCTCCATCTTGTCGGCTTCTTCAGGTCCCGGAAAGCCACAGTCAGGTCACCCCAAAGGAAATGCTCTGAGCTGACAAGTAATGATCACAGGTGTCTGTCCCTGCATCCCAGACACAGGGCACTGGCAGAGGAGCAAAACTGCTGCTGGGGAAGTCACTGGGCTAGCACACATTGCAACCCCTTGGAAGAGCTTTCCATCTTCAGTTCTGAGGAAAGCACAGCCTTAGAATTGCTAAAGGGAGAAAGGACAAAAGAAATACAATTACATAAAGCCACCAACTCCATTTTCTTCTGAAGCTCGCTCATATAGATCACTATAAATGCTCTGCTCTGGGTATCCTTCCATCTTTCCAGCTAAAGATGTCCAGATGTACTGCAGATTATGTGTAAGTGATCTCTCAGGCAGTAGGAGAATGCACTCCTATATCTAAGGGACATAACCTCCAGGAACCTTCTCCTTTGATAAACGAGGGTTTGAGTACTGCTTGCAAAGTTGGTTGTGCAGCCTTTTCAGGAGTGATTGATAGAAACCTATCTCAGATCAATGCCCTGGCTGTCAGAGTGCCCCCCTGAGAACTGGAGATTTTGATTCCTTCAGCTGACTAAGTATTTGAGTCTCAGTTTACCAAATTGTCAGGAAATGTTCCAACCGCAACACGAAGAAAGTGAGGTACCCTCATTATCTTTTCTATATTTATTTAATGTAGCACACTGTTTCATTTGGTTTTATCAAAAATACCTGAAAACAAAAGTTTTTTAAGACATAGAATTCTTTCCTATGATAGAAAATAGGATACTTTCTTTCACGATTTTTTTTGCTTCAGCCACAGAATATTAAGTAAAGAAAAAGAAAGAAAAAAGATTTGCCAGTTTTTTCCTTAGCAGGAATTAAACACCAGCTTGAATATTTATGACTTTACCAACCCTCTGATTAGAAATCCATTTTAACTTCATTTGCTGTCCTACAAGTGCTGTATATGCCTTTCTCTTCCTGCCTCTACCCAATGTTAATGGGAATTGTGACTTGAAATACTTAGAAATCAATACCAGGAGCAGTTAGAGAAGCTCACACTCCCTTTCATCACATCCAAGAAGCAAAAACTAGAGCGTCTTCCAGGTTTATTCCATGATCTGAGCAAGGCCCATGAAAGTTGCTGAGCTCTTCCTGGCAATGTCACTGTTTACAGACTGGGGGAACCTCGAGCTACTGGTGTGATTTGTGGAAGTGGTGCTCAGCATTCTTGCAAGAGTCTGCCAGTGATGTCAGGTGTCTCTAGAAGCCAGGACTTTCCCTGCTTGTCACCTCTGCTTAAGCGCTGGGTAGCCAAGGAATGAAAAGGTCTTTTAAAAGATGTGATTTTCCAAGCTGAACAATGTCCCGTGCCTGCTGAAGGTGTACCTTTTGCATATTCAACACTGTACATTTCCAGAAACCAGCCCCATGACTTCAACAGCTCCTCTCTCCTGTTTTGTTTTTTGTTTTTGTTGGTTTTTTTTCCAGTCCCACCCTTCATCCAGCCCTTCGAGTTCCCGCGGTTCTCCATCGGGCAGAGGGTCTTCATTCCCTGCGTGGTGGTCTCCGGGGACCTGCCCATCACCATCACCTGGCAGAAGGACGGCAGGCCCATCCCAGCCAGCCTCGGCGTCACCATCGACAACATCGACTTCACCAGCTCCCTGAGGATCTCCAACCTCTCCCTGATGCACAACGGGAATTACACCTGCATAGCCAGGAATGACGCGGCGGCCGTGGAGCACCAAAGCCAGCTGATCGTGAGAGGTGAGGAGGTGTAATTGCTTTGAGGATGAGCCCCAATTAGGCGGGACTCATCGGCATTTTGTGACGGCATCTGTTGTGATGGGAAGCACAAAAAGGGGAATACGGTAATCCCTCTCTTCGTAACAGCAATGAAGCACAGAAACTAATGTGGTTTTTCTATCCAAAAGTCTGGAAACTCTCCAAAAACCCAAGAGTGATTTCCTGGAAAACTGTGTGTGTGGCACAAGCCCATTCTTTGGGATCAAACCTTTGAAATGGTATCAAACTATTCTCTGCTGTTGTTTTATTCTGCTTATACCCATTTTTTATTTAGATCACTCTCTCCTACAGCATTATGTCAGTTAAAAAGCAAAGCACCAGTGTTGACTTTGTGGGGAAAAGATTCTCTCCTGTTACTGGGTTGTTCTTTTCCTTATTTGTGTTTATTATGCAGTTATCACCATTCATTCACTCTGGTGGCTTCACAACATTTTGCCTTGAAATGGATGTGACTGGAGGTTCAAGTAAGCAAACATTTCATGTGTAACAGACCTTTCAAGTCACTCCTTACCCAAATTATCCCTTGTGATGTATTTTCAAACTTCCTGTACAAAGCTTCAACAAAACCATTCCATTCCTTTCTAGAAGCTTTTCAAAGTGTTTCAAACTTTCACCTTTAAAAAATGAGTGTCTTACTCTTCTCCCTCCACCATCTCTCCCTTCATAACAAGCCACTGGGCTCCTCAGGGAAAGAAAGCACATAGAATAATCCTACAAGCAACCCTGGTTATTTCTGCCTGCTGCAGATCACTACATTTTATATTCCCTTCTGGAGGTTTACCAAGAGAAATCTTAAAATTTTAAAAGGACTTTTGCAATCTTTTCCAGGTTTCGTTTTGTTTTCTTTTTACCACCTCAAGAACTCACTTGAAGCAAAATCTTCTGAACACCTCTTTCTTTTAAGTCAAATACTCCCACTGTTGTAAGACTATCCTTAGTGGATTATTCCCTAGTTTTCCACTTAGAGAATGTACATGTTTACCAAAACTCAGTGGCACACAGGTCCACTACTTTTCCGCTAGTTTTGATATAAATATCACTTTACTTTTCTAATTTCCCTGATTTTAATCCTGCTTAATATTACTCAGGACAGATGTCTATTACTTACCTCATTTATTTAGTAATTCTTAAATGAAGTAGCTTAATTAACTACGTGCAGTTAATTATTCCTTTCCTAAACTGTTCTGTTAGCGTTTAACCCTATAAGAGAGTGAATCACTGCAG
>JAYRBT010000001.1:114008345-114027050 GCA_036023395.1 Myiotriccus ornatus
CCTCTGGCCTCTCTCCAGCAGCTCCATGTGCTCCCTGGGCTGTTCCCAGGGCTGGAGCAGCTCTGCAGGGGGGTCTCACCTGAGGGGGCAGAGGGGCAGAATTCCCCCCTCACCTCCTGCCCACGGTGCTTTGGATGCAGCCCAGGACACGGGTGTTGTCTGGGCTGCAAGTGGGCATTGATGGGTTATGCTGAGCTTCTCATCAAACAACAGTCCCAATTTCTCCTCAGGGCTGTTCTCAATCCATTCTCCACCCAGCCTCTATTTAGGGAAATCATAACTATATGTGATGGTTTGCTGAAAACTATAGTTTAATTTCAGTATAATTTCCAGTGTTTATGTGGACAGAGAGAGGTGAAATGTTTTATATTTACACGGACAACAGTTGAAAAGAACATCTTACAAATACAGGGGAAGTTCCATCCATTGGCTCCCCACCAGCAGATTTCACACACAGATTATTGCCCATGAACCTGGGTCTGAGGGACCACACCAGCCATGGCTGACTGTGGACAGTAAAACTGTGGAGCCCAGAGCTTGATCTCACCCACAGTGGCAAACCACAGGCACACTCAGGGTCCTCAGCTTCATCACAGGGGGCTGGGAAATCCTGAGATCCCAGTTTCAGCCAGAGTTGCCACCATTTTCAGATTACCTGTTTTGGAGCCAAGGAAATGTAGGGCACCCTACTTTCCCAGCTGGGAACATGAAAACCCTACAGCCAGGGGCCAAAAAACCTTTTCTTTCTGTGTATTTCTCGCATCCCAAGAAATAATCATTAGATATGCTTTAGGTAATTATTATTATTTAATAATTTAGCCGGCAAGTTTGGATCTGAGCACGGTTTTTGGGTCTGTGTGTTTCAGGAATCGGATTGAAAAAGAAACATTTGACAATCTGATTTTAAAAAAAAAGGAAAAAAAAGTCAAAGAGGTGTTTTCATAGTGCCCCTGTAACTGGCTGCTTCATTTATCAAATTCACCATCCATCACACACAATATGTCAGGCCATGCTTAGAAGCAATGACTTTCTTCTTGCTTTGCTGCTGGTTACATTATCAGCAGTGCCATTTTGGCCTCTGCTTTTGGATGTGGAAGAGGTAATGGAAGTTTCTATTCCCTTGAAGCACAATTGAAAGGCAAAACCAAAAAAAAACCCCACAAAAAAAATAAACCAAGTCCTTCGAATTCCTTCATGCAGTGGGAAGGTACCGTGGGGGGAAGTGACCCACAGCCCTGTGCCACGGGCTCTGTGCATGAGATGGATGGCTGTAATTTACTCCTGCCTGAAACACGAGTATTTATGATGCCTTTCCTCAGCTGAGGGATAAAAATTTGTCTCTGGAGAAGCAGAAACATTTATTTTTTTTTTTAAGAGCATATTGAAAAGAGGAACCTACAGGACAGCTGAAGGTCAAGGGAAGGAGGCAGTGAAGGTTGCTTTGTCCTCTTTTCCAGGTAGTGAAATAATTATCCCTGTTTGCCTCTGTGGAAAACATCTGCTACTATTTTTTCCCCTTTCTCACTCACTCCCACACGTGTCTGTGTACAAAGTCAGGTGCAAACACAGACACACAGACACCCCTTGACCTAAATTATATAGGTGACAAACCTCTGGGCCCTCAGCTATGGAGCAAAGTCCTCCCAACGTCAGCAACAGCGGTGTAAAATTTGCCTTTCAAACTTCTTTTCAGCTGTTCTCTGACTCACAGCTGGATGAGCACATTGGCAGCTCTGAATAAGCCAAAATAACTATTATCTGGGTTCAAATTAGGGTCCATCCACTTCCTCTGGCCTTAGACATCTTGGCCTTGAATCTGATAAAACAGTGCCAAGGCACGATAACAATGAATATAAAAGTCACAACAAATTCCTAAAGGGGGGCTCCTCATTTTAAATACAATGAAAGTAAGTGAGAAATTTCTGGTTTTCTTCTGTAAGAGCTGCTTCTTATTTATGGGTAAAAGTAACTCAGGCAATTATTATACTGAATACCTTTACTTTATAAATATTGTGCTTCTCTAAGACCTCTTTGTTTCTCTTTTGTGGTAATTCCCTCTTTCCATAAGACCTGTTGTAAGAAATTGTTAAGTACACAAGTTACCCATCAGCTTTTCCTAGACTGAGCTGCCTTTCAGAGCGTTCCCCAATCATTGGGAATTTTTCTCCTTGTATTGACCAACTTGAGATCTCCTTTCCCCCTAGAAGCTCCTGGCATGATGAGCAGTAGAAGCAGAAAGTAGATCCTTACAGCAGAAAATAAGGGTAAAATAGTTTTGGAATCATGTTTTTGGTTGAGGTGATGCTCCATGGATGGTCACACCGTTCCCAAACCATCCCCAGATGGTCTCTGTGACAAGAGGCAGAATTAGAACTTTTTCCTGGAGAAACCAGGTTGATGCCCATCAAAATAAAAGCATTCAGAGCTTTTCATTAGGATCTCATTCCCCCCAGTCCTTTCCTGTCTTGCCCGAGACTGTAAATTTATTAACATCCTGAGACTGTAGCATTTATTAACATCCTGAATCTGCTCAGCTGAGGGAATGCAGAGTTTAATATTAGGCCTTTAGCACTTGATTTCCCTGGCTTTAGGCTGGACTTCTAAAGGTTGGTTGCAAAAGTCTGAGCAGCTCACCCTGAGCTGCTTTTATTCAATAAGAAGGTGTTTGTCATCTTTAAGACAAGGTGAATGGCCCTCTGGAAGGTCTTGTTTCCGCCCAAGGCCCACGACAGAAGCTTGGATGGCTAATTTTTAGCCACCTGAAGACAGGTTGTGATGAACCCCCGACTGGTTCTATGAACATGTTTGACTTCCATGCACAGGTGAATGCTTTTGTAAATCCATCCAATGCAATAACACCTTTCTCTCAGTGTTAATACGCAGGAAATAAATATATTTATATTTCTTGTGTTTAATGTACTCTCATAGAGAATGGCTACTAAATACAGGGAGCTGTATCTTGCTGACTTTAACATATTTGAGTTCTGTTTCCCTCCTCACAGATGATATTGGTTTATCTGCACCTATCTAGACAATAAAAATATATTTTTTTTCTGAGTGGCTAGAGGAGACCAGCCCTACCAGAGCTCTCTTTCTTATACGTCAGCAGATAGTATTTCATGGCTTTTTAGCTCAGAACTGAGCTGGTATAGACCCAGGTCACGGTGCTTAAAAGTAGAGTTACTTGCATGAGTGAGCAGTGAATGAAAACCATTAATGTCCCGGCATGCTCTGCTCACCAACACTCATTTCTGTTGCAGCCAGAGTTTCTTAGTGTGTTTCTGCTTCATTTAAACCTGTCAATACCCCAATTAGTGCCTGCCTCTCTTCCCCTGGGAGGGACATTTACACATGTCACTTCACAGCCTCCAAAATCTAAAAGACTTATGGGAACTGCTGGGTCATAAAATAGCTCCTGATTGAAGCTTGTGTTTTCCAATGACTTTCTGCCTTTTTTTTTTTTTTTTCCTTATTTAAACCTGTAAACTGTTCAGGTATTTTAAATGAAAGGACACAAATGGAAAGTTTAAAGCAAATCAACTTGTAAAAAAAGAAATGAACTGTCTCCCATGTGGTTCCACAGTGTCTGTTTTTAACTGATTTGCATTCAGTAAGTCTCAAAAAATTAGAGCACTGTACTTTACAATTATGATACCAGTAACCCTCTCATTTAACATTAAAACTTGATGCCATCTCGATGGCAGACTGAATTCAATTTAAGATCAAAGCATTGGAGAACTTATCTGAAATTATGTATTGCTAGTTTTAACTATTTAACATTCCTGCTCTTTCCAGCCTGGCTTTTATACAGGGGGATGAAAGATCATAATTGATTTGGAATAGAAAGTGGCCCAAGAAATTTACACTTAATGGGGATATGTTTCTAATACTATTTTTAGGCATCCACACTTCCAGCAATGGTGACGATGATAACACTAAAATTGCTTGTGTAGGAAGATGGTCTTTGTCAGAGTCCCATAAATCACAATTATACACGTGCTAATGTAATGTTTTATAGGCTTGGGATTACTTATTTTTGTTGGGACAATTAGCCAAGGTTTGATGGAGCTGATTTTCCAGTGCCTCGTGTGAGCCACCGCAGTTCGTCACAAATTTCCACAGGCTTTTACTATAACTGACTGCAGGGCACAAATCTGTCATCCTATCACTTCCCATTCCCTTTCTCCTGGTTATTAGGGAGTGCAGTCAGACAAAATGGGAATTGAAGCTGTGTGGCAAAGCAAAAGAAAGTCACATTCATTTCAGAACCATGTCAGAGGCAAAGGAAAGACCAGGAAATATGAGCAGCTGCTGGTCTCCTGTGTATCATTTGAAGACATCAGTTTGCACTGTACAAACACAGAACTCGTGCCAGAAAAGACCTGAGGAAGAGGAAAGAATTGCCTTTGTGATTCGAGAGGAAAAAAAACCCCTTTTTTATTTTATTAATGTGTCTTTTGGTTAAAATTCGTAGTTGTCATGCAAAATAAATCATCTTCTCCTCCTCTAATGTGACCTGAAACCACTTCTGAGCGAATAAGAGATGAACCCTAAATGTTCACAGCCTTTGCCCTGACACATCCAATCAGATCAGGAGGCTCTGGTGGAGCTGCCAAGTGCTCAAGACATCATTGTCATCCTTATTAAAGCTCAGCATCAAACAAGGCCTGTTTGAGCCTGGAAACACATGTTTGAATAATGCTCATAATCAAAGTACCTTCATTTCTATCAGGGGAAGAGCTGGAATGGTGGTTTGGGGTGTGCAGAATCCACATTCACGCCCACTCAGTGATTTCTTTCTTTTTAGAATTTGTTGGTTGGGTTTTTTTTTCTCCAAAGATCACCTTGTATGGGTGTCCTAATATCCTAATAATGCAGTTTTTACAGACCACTGCTTCTCTTGTTTTGATATGGGTTATTTTTAATGCCAACTTAGGTAACTGGGACACGGACTGATCATGTCTGGATTTAATTTCTCTCTATTATATACGATAATTCTCATGGACTCTTCAGTAAAGAGAAATGTAAAGATGCAGCTTCTGCTGTTCACAGTCTCTTTTCACACAGCAGTGCTGTTTTTTTAGACTCTCCTGTCAGTAAATAATTTTGCTAATTGAACTGCTAATGAAACTCTTGCCTATTGTCCAGAAATCTGTTCATCTAACAGTTATTAATGGAAACAGATAAAAGATTACTAGCCCTCCTTTTAAGGCAGACTGGGGGGAGGAGGTAATTCGATTTGTTCTGTTTTAGTTAAAAATATTTTAAAGAATATATTTATGAATAAATTTTCTGAATTTACTTTGGCTCCTGAAACTCAACCTGAATAAATAATTCAGTCTGTCATACTAATTCATCAGATCTTTACTCCTCTCCTCAAATTTCTCAGGTTGACATGCTTGATTTTTTTTTTTTTTTTAATTTGGAACATCAATAGCTATTAATTTCAAATCATTGGCTTTTTACATTTAAAATTCATGCTGTGTTGATTAGTGACACAAGTCACCCATTATTGTTTCAATTTGAGACTTGCATTGCTTACCCAACAAATTGTTTCCTAATTCCAAGCAATACAGTAAAATATTGTCTTCTGAGTTTACCTTCGTGAAATATTTAAATATTTAAATGGAATTTTTAAAACATTTCTCCTAAAAGACCATGTCTCTCAGGAACTTCACAGCAAATGGTCATGGTGAAGTCACATCTTTGATGTTCATTTCCAAAATTCGTGAACACTGGTAGAAAATAGTTGTCACAAATTAGATGCCCTTTATAATAACGTATAATAACTTGTGTACATAAAAATTGGATGCTTATTGTTGTGTTAATATATTACTTTCAGCCTTTGAGACAAACAGTTTGCTTCCTAGTCTTGGGCATCTCTTGAGGATGAGGACTGAGCGTGATTTTCACCTGCTGAGCAGGTTACAGTTTTACCAAAAAAACTGTGTTTAAATCAAAGAGTTGAAGTTCTACAGATTTAAAATTCCCTCCTGGATTTGAATTCCAGAAAGGTGCTATTTAACTAAAGGTTCTTGTTTTGTCTGAGCAAGTTCCATGATCCTTAAGTGCAACCCCTGCTACTGAATTTTGCACTTTGATTTTTAATGGTGAAGTTGTTAATGCCATAAAGAAAATATAGTATTAACAAGAATCATAGTTGATATTAATAATATAATTAATTACAATAACATTGCTGATAAACAGTAATACAGCACTAATATCTAATGCTATCATAAATTATGTTTTGGTTATTTAATAAATAATAATATAATTAATAATTATATAATTAAATAATTTTTAATTGCTCCTTACTGAGTTGCCATGAAGAAAGAGGAAAACAGTGGGTTGCCCTTCCAATGGGAAGCCCTGCTTTAAACAGAGAAAATTCCTGGATTATGCTGCTGGCAGGGACATGCATCCCTTGAAAATGGAAATTGCCATGATCTGTAAATTGAAGCCTCTACTTTGTCCAGTTTTGACCAACACATCTTTAACTATGCCCAGCACCACGTGGCATCCTTCAAGGGAAAGACATGGATAACCCCAGAGGAAACAGGATTGGATTAGTTTGTCCCAACTTGTGGGCTACTCCCAATTTGTGGAACGTGTGTCTGTGGATTCCTTGAACATGCACAGCAACATGTCCCTCCCTTCCAAAATTCCCTTATATAAATCCATATCATAATTTGTCTGTATATGATGTTGAAGAGCTATAAAGGACACACACCCTCAATATGGCACCTGAATCATCTTCATGTATTCCTAAATGCCTTCACTTATTTTTTAAGACATCCTGAGAGAATATCTCATGCATATGTAGTGCAGATTTAGTTTGCTTATTTACAGTTTTCTAGATTATTTTGTCAGTAAAGCACCAGCACATTTATCTCAGTTATTTGCATCAGTAATTTGATTAAAGATAGTTGGGGGATGAAGAAATATGTTGCCTAAAATATCCTTGGGAATGTAGCTTTGTTACCAGAAGTCTTTTGACGTAGAGGAAGATAAAAAGAAGAGCTTATGGTTTAGAATCATTGGAGATAAATTGTGAAGAGTAAAAAATCAGCTTTGGAGGAAGGGGAAATATTTAGCTGTGAGGCATTGCTATGGCAATAAGGAATCCGTGTGGAAGATTATGTGAGAAGAAGGGAAGGATAAGCAGGGATAAAGCTGTATCTGAGGAATAAAGTCATCTTTCTTTACATGTTTTTATGCTGCTTTTATTAAGAAAGTTTGTTGGGGAAAAAAAATAAAATTTGAGCTTCACAAGCTAGACTGGGGTTTTTAAAAAGCAAGAAAGAGAGTTGTGTTTGGCTTGGCACTGTCACCCATCATGGGACGTGGAAAGGGTATATGGGGCTAGTTCAGGAAGAAACTCAGGAGGAATTTCTTCCTGGAAAGGGTGGTCAGGCCTTGGCAGGGGCTGCCCAGGGAGGTTTGGAGTGCCCAGCCCTGGAAGGAAGGAAGGACTGGCCGTGGCACTCAGTGCTCTGGGCTGGGGGAAAGGTGGGGATGGGGCACAGGGGGGACTGCATGATCTTGGAGCTCTTTTCCAACCTCAGTGATTCTGTGATTGTGTGACAAGTGAAGTCACCTGCAGCCCTGCAGCTGCATGGCCCTGGTCCACTAGGTCCACTTCCAAACCATATTCTGGGTTTGGAAGCAACAAGCAAATGGACACAGAGTGATTTTCTGAAGGTAACCTCCTTGTGGGCACCAACACACTGACAGGCACCAGATGAAACTGAAGCTATTTTCATTCTCTGGAAGATGAAATCACACTCATCCTAATTTTGTATTCTGATAATTCATAATTCCTGCTCATCAAATGCTTCTGTTGGACAAAACCAGTGGGTACCTAATACCCAAACAGCTAAACAAGATGTACTTCATCAGCAGTGCATTTTGGTGGCTAAGGAGCATCATGTGTCACACAAGACCTTTCCAAGGGTTCTTCCTGTAATTAGATCCCATTCCTAACTCAAACCCACAGCTCCACGGCCCTGTTCATCTTCAAATCTGTTTGTTTTGGTTCAGGAAGCCTTCGAACAGGAAGGGCTGCATCCTGACATATTGCCATATCCAAGCATTAACAGCTCTGGCATGTGAAAAGGTCATGCCACCAAGCATTAGCATTACAGAATTGCAATTACAGTAATTAATTTAAATAAGGATTTTTATTCTGCCGTGCGGCGGTCGCTGCAATCCAAGCGGGGGGGGGAGACCGGGAAGGCCTCAAATCGGGTCCTCTGCCCACGTCATCTGATTAAAACAGGGACTCAGAGAGGTTCAGGTGGAGTGAGGGAGTTGTTCTGATAGGAAGAGGCGAGTGTTCGTGCAGAAAAACGAGGGGAGAGGGGCTATTGCAGGAGGCAGCCCTGGAGTGCAGGAGCTCAGAGAGGGGATTCCCCGCTGACACCTCCTGTGCTTTAAAGGAGAGGACAGAGTCATTCGGGAGAAGATTCATTCTGTGTGCTGCCCAGGGCTTTCCAGCCTCCCCCCAAGAAGGGAAAGGGCCTGAACTGAGAGGCAGGTCCATGGGCTTTGATTCTTCCCAGCCACAGAAGCCCAGATGCTGTTCCTTGGTGGACAAACCATGTGGGAAGGAAATCCCAGGAAGCCAAAGAGACTGTCCTGTTTCAGACACGCTGTTTGCAGTAGAACACTCTGAGCATGTTTTCTTCCCATTTCCAGCAGATTTTAATTCCAAAATGTGAAAATACTTGGGGTTTAAGACTAGCCTTGCTAACAAGAGAGTACTTTTTTTTCAACATTAAAATTTAAGCCCTTTTTGAAAGAATGGTTAATGAAGCTGACAGAAATGTCCAAACTGTTCTGCAAATACTTTCTGAATACAGTAAAATCTGAAATCTAGCTTGGTTTTTTGTCAGTTTAATTATACTTTCACTTCGGTACAGTTTAGCTATGCACTCAGCACATGCATGGACTGTGAGCTCTTTGGTGCAGAGCCTTTCTTTTAATTTTGCACAGCTCCTGGTTTACTTGAGCCCTCATTTCATTAAATCATTGCTGCCATACACACTTGTAGAACATATAACTGTCAGCAAATAAAGCAGTAGCCCATCAAAAGGAATAAGACATTTTTATCTGTTCTTTATTCGCCTCATATCTGAATGCTTATTAATTATATTAATTATCCAGTACCTTTATGTGCTGTGAATATTGAAAACTGAATTATGTTACAAGTCTTGCTGTGAGCAGCAAGCCAGGCTTCCTTTGGATTCACATCTTTTTTCTACAGCCCCATTGCCCAGTTCCAGCTCCTCTCTGCTGAGCTCCCTTTGAGGCTCATCTTCAGTCTTAAGAGAGGGGTTTTTTTACACAGGAATGAAATACCCACTCACATTTATGTCCATCTGGTTGAATACTAACAAGCTGCAGGAGGTGCAGACTTAGGGGCCAACCCTGTGCCATCAGACCTGTCAGCTCCACTGAAGAACAGCCTTTAGTTGTTGTTGTTTTGTGTGTTTCCAGTTCCAGCTATGATCACCTCCTACCCAAACACCACCTTGGCAACACAAGGACAGAAGAAGGAGATGAGCTGCACAGCCCATGGGGAGAAACCCATCATAGTCCGCTGGGAGAAGGAAGACCGGATCATCAACCCTGAGATGTCCCGTTACCTCGTTTCCACCAAGGAAGTCGGGGATGAAGTGATCTCTACTCTGCAGGTAAGAAAAAAGGAAAAAGAAAAAGTGACCCACAGCTCATCCAGATGTGTCAGAGCGTTCCTTGAGTGGTTTGGTTTCGATACCTCTTCCCAACATCGGATCTGCCCGTGGTGCAGCCCTGGAGAGCTGGCAGCAAGGGGAGGTAGAGGAAACCTCTGCATCCCACCTATCCCCAAAAAATTCAGCCTCCATCTTCCCATACTCCAGGGATAGCAGGAGAATGATCCAGGCTCAGCCTGAGAGGCTCATGCCTTAGCCTGCCCTTCCCAGGGCAGCACAGCTCAGGTTGGAGAACACTGCTGATAAACACCAAGAGAATATGTGACCCCCCCAGTTCTGCTGTGTATCAGCTTTACCCTCACCCAGATCATTAAGCTGTTTTGAGATAAAAATCATATCTTTTTAAAGTACTTTTCTCCCTCCCTTTCACTCTGTTGGGCTTTAAAAAGTCAGGTTAGTCACTGGATTCAAAGTGGTGGTTTACATGTGCCTTTATGAAATCCAAAAGATTTAAAAAAAAAAAAAAATCATTTAGATTCTCACTGAAAAATCTTGATTATCCATTCTCAGTCACATTTAAAAAAATGTGTTTGTCAGGCTCAAGGAAATACTTCTCTGTCTCTCTGGTGATTGTCTAAATTCTAGTGTAACTCTTAGAAAAGATCTCTTTATCAGCCAAAAATTAGGTTGGATGATATCCAGTAAAAATCTGGATTTGCTCTCTGTGAGGGAGCTTTGTGATTGATTTCTATGAGGAAAAATAAACTCCATGTGTGACTTCATTCATATTAGTAATTTTTGTGTTACAAATAATATTTAATTACAGGATAGACCCCCTAGGCCTGTTTGTTCTCATTCTTCTTATGGACTTTAATAAGACAATCCCTGGATGCACAGCAATACTTCTGTTTGCAAGGCTGGAGACCTGTTTGGAGAATTCTCTCCTGAAGCAGCTGTGCATGGGAATGGTGTTTTACATCCACGTGTGTGCATTACGCACAAAACCTTTCACTTCTGAGGGATAAAACGCCCCAAAAGTAGAAAATGTCAGGACTGAGGTTGTCTCTGAAGCTTTGAGCCCACTGCCTTTGCACGATGACGTGATCTTTAGTTGTATTTTTTCTGCATTTCTGCCTCGGGGAGGCAGGACTTGGGTTTTCTCTGGAGCTGAATGAGGGCTGATTAATGAAAGACCCTGTGCGATGCAAGGCTGGTCACTGAAACCAAACTTTTCACAGGTGGCCAATAATTGTGTGTTCTTTGTTTTTATGGTGCTTGCCTTGAGCCCTCGGGGGTCTGATTTGCAGGAGGACTAAGCCCTCACAGCTGCAGCTTAACTCAGTGGAAGCTGTTATGGACACATGAAAGGTCATTTATTGATAAGGACTCTGAGGGGGAGGGGGGGAAAGAAGGCCCTTAATGTGTCAAATTGGGCTCTGGAAATTTTTGTTTCCCTATCTTAAAGCTCAGCCACACGTGCACCTTAACACAGCTTGACAAGTTACCGCATCTCCAATGATAAACTCTCCAATTTCCTTACAAAGAGTGGGAAATGAATCCATTTATTTTAACCAGTGGTGACTGAGAGTCGTGCTCATATCCCCTTGGTTTTGCTGAGGGATGAAGAGCACGTGGAGTTACCATGGCTCAGCCAATGTGTGGCAACTTGTCAGGCAGCCACAAACGTTGTCATACATCTGGTCCCTTAATTCCCTGCATGAAATGGTGGTAACACTCTTCATGTTGTCAGGAATAAATTCACTCATGTTTCTGAAATGGGTGTTGCTTAGGTGAATGCACAGAAAACGCTGTGAGAAAATGGATGTCTGCTTTCAGGGCACAGTTGGAATTGTGTGCAGTAAATAGAGTGTGGAGCAGCACGCCGAACAATGAGAAGAAAATGGTATTTTGAATATCTGTTCCTTTAAAAAAAAACACATCCTTTCCCTATTGTACGTTGAACGAAGCAGTGGTCCTGTAGAAAAATATCATTTTGATCATTTATATAAATATTACATATAAATGTCCATGCTATTAAACAACAAATTGAAAAGAAAGATCGCACAGAACTTTATTACGAGGCACCACGCTGAATGGATGGGGTTCACCAGGGTCTGAACCTCTATTTCCTCCACAGAGACTTCAGCACTTGAGTTATTTTCAGGAGCTGCTGGAAAAAAAATTTGGAGGCAGCAGGAGGCAACATTTTGCAGGGAAAATTTCAGCCAACAGTTAAAGACTTGGCAAACTTGCGAGTAACTGGAAACAGGAATCCTGTGGAGAAGCTGCAGGACTGGGTGGTGCTCCAACTCCTGCCTACACATGTAGAGCTTGATAACCTGCCTCCTCAGCCCAGGTGCTGCTGGGTTTGATAAGTCTCAGTATTTTGGATGCTTTACTGTGCATATGTGTGTGTGTAACGGGCAACATCTCTTCACTCCTGTCAGGGAAAACAGTTTTTACCATTTTTTTCTTGGGCCACACACAGAAAAGCTGCCGGTTTTTTATTTTCTCTGCTTGCTGTTCAATCAACCCCTTCTTTTCAAACCACCCGTAGATTTTGCCAACTGTGCGTGAAGATTCTGGCTTCTTTTCCTGCCATGCCATCAATTCCTACGGGGAGGATCGTGGGATAATCCAGCTCACTGTGCAAGGTAGGAAGAGGACAACATAAGGAAAACAACCCCACAGCTATTGTGGAACAGTGGGTGTGTGCCACCCTCAGAAATCTGCTGGGGGTGGGAGGCTCTGATTCCTAATTAAATGTATTCCTCGTTGTCACAGAAGGGAGGAGCCACAGGGAGATGTTCAGTCTTTCATTTTCCAGCATCACAGATAGAATAAAGGATGAGCTGGGGTCTGTACAAATCAAGAAGAAGAATCTTTCTTAAATACACTCATTGACAATCTGCTAAATACTTAAAACTATCATCTTCAGTAGGATGTGGGGGTTTTGGGGCTTTTTTGAGGAGAGGAAGGAGAGGGTTGCATTTGTTCTTAAAGAACATATGTGCTTAAAACCCCAGTCTGAAATAAAACAAGAGTGTTCTCACTTCATCTCGAGAGAAATGTTAAACCCACTGTGGAACTCCAAGCAAAATATTTCCAGTTTAATCAGTCAAAATAAACGGTGAGCAGTTTGCAGGGTGCAAACTCGAGGAACTTATGTTGCCTGGGGCTGGGGTTCCCCTCCTGCAGGGTTTCACTCCTGGGCAGGCCAAGGTGACAATATGTGGGATGCAGAGCACGGGCAGGACTGTTCCTGTGCCTGTTCCTGTGCCTGTGTGCCCTTGAGCATCCACACAGCTCATTCCTTCGACTTGCAAATTTCTTTCTCCCTCCTCTTGATTCCAAGTAGCAGCAGATTCCAGCGAATGCCCGAGGCAGCCCCGTTGCAAAATTCAGGTGGAGTTTGGGGGCAGTTTCCCAGTTATGCCACTGCTCATTTCAAGTGCCACCACCTCTGAAAGGGGCACTGGAATGGGTCTAAACGCTGTTCATTTAAAACCTTAACTCTAGGGACAGAAAGAGTGATTTTACACTGTTATCAAATCATTCTCTCATTAAATTAAGACTTTGAAACCCACTCGAAGAGGTAAAAAAACCCATCTTTTCTAGCATGAAAGTCCAAGCTGGGAGCGCTCTTAAGGAAACGCAACTCTGTGTTGCACGTAGGAAAGTTAAAGAGAAGTCAGTATTCGAGACGACATCAGTGCCTCCTACTTGAAAAGTGACTTTTCCTCCCTCTCCTGACTCCTTTCAGCAGGTGATTAACTGGATCGGGGTGATAATGAGCGACCTGAGAAATAGCAGGAGCTGTGCCAGTGCCACGCTCGCTGGTGTGACTTTGTCGAGGGCTTTGTTCTCACTACAATTTGTGTGTGTTTCGCTCAGAACCCCCCGACCCTCCCGAAATAGAAATCCGAGAGGTGAGAGCCCGCAGCATCGCCCTCAGGTGGACCATGGGGTTCGACGGGAACAGCCCCATCACCGGCTACGACATCGAGTGCAAGAACAAGTCTGGTAAGAAACGACCTCCCTCCGAAGTCATTCCCACCGCTAAGTCATTCATCACCGGGTTTGCATCGCAACAGATAATTCATGAATTGGAGCTGCCTGATGGAAATTTTTATCACGGTTTATTTAATCTTCCTCAGGAAGATTTATCTTCATTTGTTGCCTTTTTTTTTTTTTTTTCTCTCCCTGTTTTTTTAGGTAACAACATTAAGTTTAAATAGTTCAGCTTTTCCCTTTTACCAGGGAAACCTGCATGTAAAGGGAACAAATTTTGCTGTAAAACAAGCCTGTCTAGGTGGCAGCTGCTGTGATGGTTTTGCTGGCTGATTGTCGGTCCCTGTTCTTGGATTTTATTTCTTTATTTCTTCTAATTTTGTATTTTTCTCTATAGGAAAAAATACCTGCCTTCACAAATTGTCTTCTCCTGTAGGGCTGATTTTCAGGAGTTATTTTCTGTTGTTAGTTGAGTCTATGGCATCTTCCCTGGAAGATTAGCAGTGAAAAAGGGAAGCTATGAGAATTTTTAGACAAAGAAAGCTGTGTGGTAGTTTGCTGAACACTGAAGTCAGAAAACTATTCCTGTACATATTAAACCTCCAAGATATTCATTGTCTCTTGAAATCTGAAAACACTCCAAGTTTGTTTGAACTGGGTTCATGGTTTAAGATCACACCTCTAATTAAGCACATTGTTAAACACCGTCCCTGAGTTGTGAGTTGAGAGGGGACTAGAAAGGAAATTGCAGTGGAATAATATTGTCATATTTCATGTAGCATTAAAGAGGCACTGAGAATTTACACTGTACTGTTTCATGTTGGGGTTTGTTGCACTGAATGTAAGGGAACATAATCCATTAATAGGAATACTCTCTGTGTGCTTATCAGTGAGATATTCTGTTTATCAAAGCAGCTCTAGTACATTTATAGACTTCAGCCTTTAGTTCTGAGAAGTAAAAATGAATTTGTTAATAAAATTCTGAAATTCACCTTTTTATAAAAAAATAATTATACTACCCATCCTTAATATTCTTCATTTATTTACATTGGGTGGGGTTTTTTCGTGCTTTATATGTCAAAAATGTTGTGATGTTTTCATGACTGGACAAAATCAGTCACCATTTTTTCACTGGCTTTGTAAATTGAGTTGATAATGTTCAGGTGAGAAAGGCACCTGAAAGATTAGAAGTGACAATTCTCCACTGAGGGTGTGGTCAGGAACTGCAGCTTTGGAGTTGTCGACTAGGCAAGGTTGCCTTCAAGGGACATTTACACCTAAAAGTTGCTGGGCTTTGTTTTCTTTTTTACTATTTTCCTTTCTTTCCAACCACCCACCTGCTCCAGAACAGTTTTTGAAAGCCATTCTTGCCCGATAGGCTCCTTTCACACTCTAAAAAATTACTCATGTAACTCTGCATAATCCCATTTTGGAAAACTGAGCTGGTGGAAAGGGTTTCCAGAGCTCTAAAACACCTTTCTTAAATTTATTTCCATGTTTTCAAGCGATAATGCGGAATGCAGGCAAAGATTAAGTGATAATCACCAGGAACTTGCAAGGCAAAATGATGTCTCTCTAATGTGGGATGATAAATCAGCAGCAAGACAGCAAATGAAGCATCATCAGGTTGGAAACATCAAGACACAACATACTGATAAAGGTTAAAAAAATTAAAGGAAGGAAAATAAGGGGGTACCAGTATCTATACATGAAGGCAAATCCTGGAGGTCATGTCCTAAAAAGAGCAGATTATCTTCTTCTCACTACAAACAACTGAAAAGTCATTTTTTTAGAATCTGAGGCTCAATGTTTGGAGAAACAGGATCGGGTTTTTGAATTCTTGCCCACGATTTTTGTCGTTAATTAAATCATCAAGAAGATGAAATACCAAAGGTGGCAACAAAAGAACTTGCAAAGGGTAGTTGGGGGGGGGGGACTTAGAACAAAGAGAAGGAATTAAGGAAACTCCTCACAGTGTCCTGTATTAAAGGGATGGAAGAAAATTTGGATTATACATTCACAGTCCATCTGTTAAACTCCAGGAACATCCTACCAACACCAAAGTAAATCTGGACAGTTCTGTTTAGTGGCAATTTTCCACCTATGCTGCCCTAGCTTGGGGGCCCAGAAATGATTTTACATCAGGATGCATCATCTAGGGTTCTCCAGAAGGAAAAATGAAGGATTTTAGGTTTCAGAGAACGTGCGAATATCCACAAAGCACGTATGGGCTTCACTAAATGGTGCTGTTCTTATGTGTCCCATCATGTTAACTCCTGTTGTTAGCCCAGAACTGCTGATATCTACCCCATCAGACAAACAAACAAACAAGACACATTATTTATCCCCTAGAAGGAGCAGTGGGAGTGAGTCCTCTGTGCCTCTCTCCTCATCCTTTGTAATTGTTCATGTCAGTCGGGAAATCTCAGGCACAAACTGAGCATCAGCTCCGTTTAATTGCAGGGTTTTTTTGTGCTCAGAGTGACCTGGGCATCCCCTTGGCAGAGCTGGGGGTTCCCCCCCAAAACCTGTCCCGGGGGTTCCCCCCAGAACCTGTCCCGGGGGTTCCCCCCAAAACCTGTCCCGGGGATTCCCCCCCAAAACCTGTCCGGGGGTTCCCCCCCAAAACCTGTCCCGGGGGTTCCCCCCAAAACCGGCCCCGCGGGGTCGCTCCGGGCGCGGGGCTGGTGCAGTACCGGCAGTGGCCACCGGGTGGCAGCGCCGGCCCGGCCCTGCGAGCGGCGGCTCAAATTCCCGAATTCCCGAATTCCCCAAATCCGCCTGGAAGAGCCCAGAGCTCCGTCCTGCCTTTTAGGGACGGGCGGAAAGCTGGCTGTTTTCATTATTATAAATCATTCCCGTAAGAACTTCCGAAAAGTTTTGTGTAACACTGAGAAAAAGGTTTTTTTGGCTTTGTTTGTTTTGTTTTTTTGTTTTTTTTTTGTTTGTTTGTTTGTTTGTTTTGGGGTTTGGGGGGGGGGTTTTTCTGCTTATTTTGATTTTTTTTTGTTGGTTTTGTTTTGGTTTGGTTTTTTCTTTTTTTTTCTTGTTTGTTTTGGTTTCTGTTGTTTTTTTTCTTGTTTGGTTGGTTTTGTTTGGAGGTTTTTTTTTGGTGGGTGTTTTTGTTCGGTTGGTTATTTTTTGTGGTTTTTTTTATAGTTGCTTGTTTTCTGTGCTTTGTTAGTCTTCCTATATAAGTAGATTTTACAGTAATCTACAACAAGAATGAAAACCAGTAGAGCCAATGGTCAGTCTTAACACCTCACTTACTTACCATGTGGACAGGAACATATATTTTTAGGGTTTGCCAGAAGAAAATAAAATTAACTGTTCCCCCTCTTTTTTTCTTACTAACACATTTTTTAAAATTAACTTTTCCACCTTTTTTTTCTCATTAATTTAATTTTTTAAAAATTAACTTTTTTTCCTCCCCCTTTTTTTAATGCCCACATTTTTAAAATTGGAGAGAATTCTTTTTCTCTCTGGACTGCCTCGTTTCAAAAGGATTATTGCTGTTTATTTTATCCTTCAAAAAGGGGTTGTATGTATCAAAATAATCTCCTGAAGTCCAGGCATTAGCCATAAAAAAACACTGTACAGGAGACTATGAGTTTTCATCTCTCTTTCATTTCTCTTTCATGCGTTTTCATCTCATCTTTCTTCTTTTCTCTTTCTAATGTGTCATTATTAAATCTACTAAGAATCACCAGAAATTTTCAATTTTTTTTCTTTAATTTCAGTATCTAATATGTCCTAGAGTCCTATGAGACTATACTATGAGTATTTTAAACAACCAAGTGAGATCTAAAAAAATCTGATAATATACAGACCATATTAAAAGAAATTCTCGTCATCCTCGAGGGAAATTTAACACAATCTCCATACCAAGGATTTATCTTTTTTTTTTTTAAATTCTTTTCCTTTCGGAGTTTTAAAGACAGTTTCCTCCTGTGCATGTATAAAATTTAACTCAGTGGAGTGGAACTGCTGGTTAAAATTCTGTGAAGTTTAAGAATTTCTGCAAAGTTGGAGCAAACTGAGAGCAAGTTGTAGAAGAGCTGCCTGCATTATAATTCCTTTAGAGCTTCTGAAAGCATCCCACAGAGAAATCTGTGTAATGATATATTTCAAATTATTTTAGCTATCCCTTAAATGTCTGATTGCTGAATGTTTCCTGTTTAAACACAGCCACGTGGGTAAGCAAACAGGCCCTGTAACCAGCCAGCATGCAGGTGACGTGTCATTGTGGCAAGTACATCTTCTAGCAAAACATTTTACCCAGTCTGTGCAAATATTTTGTATCTGGGTGAGCTTTCTGCTTTTAAACGAGTCTTTCTTACCTGCTGAGCCTCCTGCAATCCTGCCTACAGTGACCCAGAGTGTAAAACCCTCCCCAGGGCCTGCAGTGCCACCCCCACAGGATGCTGCAGAGGTTAAGGGAGGAACACTGCCTGCAGTAAGGAAGAAATGAAGGATGGCAGCACACAAAAGGCATCAAGATGCTTTAAACTGATACACTGTCTGGGTTTTTTTTTTCAGCAGTTCAATGCTGGGATGAAAACAGGGGTTGCTGTGTTTAGCCAGTTTCCATCCTTTCTCCTATTGCATGTCTGGATAATTTATTAAAGACATAACAGGCAGATGAATAGTGAGCACAAATAAGAGCAATGTGCTCCTCCTTTGACAGATGTACACAGAGAGTTTAGAGGGTTCTACATTCTCCTGCATTCTAAAATGAGTCAGGGAAATGGCACCAGTCCTGGAGGGTGCTGAGCCCCATCTCTAAGTACTCCAAGCTCATGCTCACTGTTTGCTCCTGGTGTTTGGGATCAAACCTTCTGACTGCCCCCTGCTAGTTTAAGGACCCTCCATTAAAATCATGGAATCACTAAGGTTGGAAAAGACCCCCAAGAGCATCGAGTCCCCCCTGTGCCCCATCCCCAGCTTGTCCCCCAGCCCAGAGCACTGAGTGCCACGGCCAGGCCTGCCTTGGACACCT